>JAVJIF010006067.1:0-120970 GCA_038442645.1 Agave tequilana | reverse complement strand
TGCCTTTCCATGAAAAATAAGAGAAACCTAATTTTAAACAAAGAAAACACTCAAGTTAACAAGTGGGGAAAATAAGATATCAATTAGCAGAGCAGAAGAAAACTGAACCTACATAGTTATTTCAGGAAAAAGAGTTATTTTGATGAAATAGTAAACTTTTCATCATTGGGCCTGTTTGGTTAAGGGTGGGAAGTGAGGAAGTGAGGAATTGAGGAAGTGGTAATATTTCCCTTTGGAACTTGAGAATTGGTTAGTAAGTTTTCCGGTGTTTGGATGTTGTTGGGAAGTGTGATTTAGAAAATGTTTTTTCTTTCCGGTGTTTGGATGGTAATGTGAAAGTGAAAGTGGAAAAGTTGACCACAAAGTTGACCGTAAAATAATATTAAACTAAAAATTAATTAAGAAAAATAAAAAATGGACTGTAATTAGAATGCAAGTGAAATTTACATGATCAAAAAATTAACTGTTTGTGCTACAACTTATTATAAATGAGATTTACGTGACCACAAAATTAACTGTAACACTCTGGAAGTGAGGAAATGATTGTGTAAAAGAGAAAAGAGAAAATGAAAAGGGGTTTTCTTATTTTTCTTTTCCGGTGTTTGGATAGATAGGGAAGTGAGCAATTATACTTCCCTATTTCCTTACTTTCGTCCACTTCCTTGCAACCAAATTGTGTAACTATACTGTGGCTTAAACTTTTTGTCGTATTTCAATGAATAAGTATATGAATGAAGACCACTTTATTTACTTACATTGCAATTTTGCCTCCAAACCTAACAATTCAACCCCAAAAGGCTACTATTAAGTCTAAATATCATATCGAGATAGACTTGTGTAGTTCTGAAAGGATTCGAGCCCAAATCTTTCTCACACAAATACCATATTACGACATTCAAATATAAGATCCACTCCATTGAAGTTGATTTATATTATTTAAATTAATTAAATACCAAAAATCAAGTATTTTAAAAAGTTTTTGCCCACCCATCAAGTATGTGCAAAATGAACGACCAAAAGTAATTAGTTGGTTAGTTTAACAATGTAGAATATTTGAAACCTAACAAAAATTATTATGTGGGAGTTTTTAAATGTTTTGATCATGATCAAATGGTTGGATCGAGAATTTGTATTTCGAAAGACATAGATCTACACAATATGCTTTTTTCGACGGTCTATTTTGCGCCTACTTATGATGGGGCAAAAGAATTCAAAACACTTGATTTTTGATTTTTAGTTACTTTAAATAATATAAATCAACTTCAATGAAATGGACCATGTATTTGAATATTGTACATGGTATTTGAGTGAGAATGATCTGCTCTCGAACCGTACTGGAACTACACAAGTCTATCTCTTTCTATATATGTGTGTGTGTAATGCCCCGATCCCATAGGTACGGAGATATTACTGTGATATGCATACACGGAGCAGAAATACCCTAACATATATATATGCTAAGAATCTGCAAAGGCAGGAATTAGAGTATGGAAGCACAACGGTAATATACATTACAATAAAATAGTACAAATATAATGTTATCACAGAGTGTGATCTAATATTACATGAATATTACATCACCAAGAAGGGTAAAAGAATGAATTACAATGGGATATACAAGTATGAATAGAACAATAGGTGTTCACGAATTATAACAAAGAAAACTCTGGAGCCGAGAATGAGGGTTGGAAGGAAAAACCTCTGAACGGTCTACCAATAATATACGCTTCCACTGCGCCACTCTGATCAGCAATGGGGAGAGTTCACAAGCTCCAAGCTCTGGGATCTTAACATGTAGGTTCAGGGTTGTCAAAAAGTAACTAATGAGTACGTAAAATGAAGCCAAGTGGCATGCAAAGGTAAGCATAGGTGTATCAATAACTCCAATTGGAAGGCATATATCGAAAAATATGTCGTGAGCATGGCACACATAAGCATGATCTGAGGCATCAAGTAAAGCAATAAATATAAGTATGGACAAAACTAGTTGTACATGCTCCGACTTTGAATTCATGAGATTGATACGTTGAAGGAATAATCTAAACAAGAAAACCCTCATATATATATACCATATATCTCATGTCACCTTCACTTTATACAACTTGAGTAATCCTCTCTATAATAGAATAAAAGAACAACATATACAAGTATCAAGAAGTATGCCATGTACCCAAGTTATGTAGACAAGCAAGAAGTAATAAAATATAAATGGTAACCAAGAAACCCGCATACAACTAGGAGCAAGCTAGTCAGGAGATTAAGAATAGTAGCACCAGCATTCCATCAAGCAGGGGCAAGTAATACAAATCAGGAAGTAAACAAGTCAGGAGATTAAGTATAGTAGTACAATCACAATATCAAGCAAGAGACACATAGTGTATTACAAAGTTGCAAGCAGGCTATAAATAATAGTGAAAATAATAATAATAACTACAAGTGAGAACAAAGCCAGTTATGCGACTCAGTTAACGGATTCATGAAGTTAATACGTCAAAGGAATAATCCAAACAAGGCAACCTTCATAAATATATATTATACCTTATTTCACCATCGATTGAGTTTATACAACTCAAGTTGTCCTCAGAATGCTAAAAATCCGTATTAAAATCCGATGAATGCAAAATCCGATAATGCAGTCCTAATTTATATTATGATTGAGACTCATCAAATTTGTATGCCTCGATATGCGTCTCATTTCACATACCTGAAATCACCTAGAGGAGGGTAAATAGGTTATAATGCTAATCAATGCACAAATTTAAAATGATATGATGCAACGATCACTCGAAACAAGATCAGAAGTCGAATACCCGTGAAGGGCTCTGAACTCCTTCCTTGTGATTCCTCTAAATAAGAGTTTGAGGTATGCAAGGCAATCTTGTTGTGAGAGTATAAATCAACAATATAAGAATGAATGGAAAGCAAGTATATAACACAAGTAAACCAATCGCAAACACAGTGATTTATTTCGAGGTTCGAGCACCTAGCTCTACGTCCCCGCCTTCACCCAGAAGGATTTCCGATCCACTAGAACTTCCACAAAGGATTGCAACCACAAGGGAGTACCCAACTCCTCAATCACACTCCTTTAGTCCAGAGGTAATAGAACCACAAATACAATAATCACTTGGTGATCAAATGACCACAAACTTTTTTGAAAAAACTTTTCTTTACAAAATCCTAGAGAATAATGTATAGAATTGAAGCTCAAGGTTTATAAGTAAAAAATAAAACAAAGTTGAAGAGAGTTTAGAATCAAAAACTTTAGAGAAAAATCAGAATTTTGAGCACAAAAACTGAGACAAAACTTCTTTTAAAGAGACTCAAGCTTTGATTTCTTTTTGCAAAAATTGTTGTAATTCACCTCAACCCTAATCACACCTATTTATAGGATAAAGGTAGGGATTTAAAGGTTAACTATAATTTTGATTAAACAGGAAAGATTAGACCCAAAACCAGCCATAAACCTTGTTTGAAGGAAAAAAAACACGTTTTAAAACGTGTTTAAAAAACTAGCCGTTTAGGCTGAGAAATCACTCTCGGTCGACCGGCCGGTCGACCGATTTTCAAAAACATTTGACCGTTGCCAGCCCACAGTCGACCGCTCGGTTGACCGTCCCAAACAGAGACTAGGATGCTTTTAGTCAGCCGAAGCTCAGTCGACCGATATGGGGTACGGTCGACCACCCGGTCGACCGGGTAACGTGCACACATGCGCACACCCAACGGTCAGAACTGCGGTCGACCGCTCGGTCGACCGTTTTGACCTGAAATAGAGCCGGTCGACCGTCCGGTCGACCGCAACAAGTCAAAACAGTTTTCTTTGAAAAATGTTTTTGAAGATATGTTAATTTTCAAAATTAATTTTGTCAAGACTAAGTACACTACATAAAATAGAGTTTGCAAATACTAAAATAGGCATATTGAAATATTTTATACAAGAGAAAAACAATAATCTTTTTAGAAAAACATGTGCAAATATGTATGTGTGTGGGGATTTTAAGCTTCAACACTATATACTATTCTTTAACAAGTTAAAAAATAAAAACTATATAAAGAAAAAAGTCTTTGAACCACGTTGCCGAGCTAGAGCCTCCTCTCCTATAAAAGAGTTCTCTTGCGCCATCAACCTATCAACATGCTTTTAGCGCCATTAACCTTACAATATGCTTAAAGCCATCAATACTGTTCAAACCTAAAACTCATTCTAAAATAATTTATTAGTACCAAGTAGCTTCTATGTGTTTTGTTATCATTAAAACTTATACAAATAGAGAGTGTAACCTTTTGGGCCAACAATACCTCTACATACAAATTAGAAAGTAAGTTATTTAAAAACTGATGGAGTTCGACGAACCATGTTTAGCATGGGTCCCGTACTTGCCCAGGACAATGATCCAGGAGTATCCAACACTGGAGTGTAGAACATACCTCTAGATACCTAGAATTACAAATCACCTGAATAGGAGTAGGGTATCACAGATCCCATAAGAATAGGCCTAAAGCTTGTGCATATCCGACAGAAGAGAAAGAACAGGAAGTGTAGGGGTGTCAGTACAACCTACGGAATCACTGGTGGCCGCCAGATGATCCTTCAAGAGTGTGACCACACGACACTTTATGGCCATCATAAACATGAAAACTATATCATGACCCATCAGTTTCCCCATCCCTATGCAAGTTGTCTATTATAATATTATACAATCACAAGCAACAAGAGCATGACACAGGAGAGACACACAGGAGACTCAGGGTTCAAGAGTACAGAGGTTCAGGAGTATCCAAAGATGCGAGAGTTCAGGAATACAAGATCATAATCACTGTACATATAACAGGAGCATGAGAGAAAGTAGAAAACTAGTCAGTGATAACATGCAAGTCTCAGGTGTCAGGTGGAGTAAAACAATACAAGCAGTACAAGTAAGAACAAGATTATAACATCATTCAAGTAACTGATCATACAGAAAGTTCAGGAAAACAGAGTAAATGAATATTTCAAACCTTCACAATCATAATTATAATAATAATAGATTAGACTATTAAATAGCTATGCGGAGCTGAACAAAGCGGGAGCGTATCTAGGCATAGTAATCATAGTAATTATTGCACAATCAAGCGAACTAAAGCAAGGCTAGAGCGAAGCTAACGTACAATGCTAGACGCCATCAATCTCAGTGTGGGCGCCGATAAATGCACACGGCGATGCGAGCGTATGAACGCTATGTTACTGCACATAATGAAATTGCGCTTATGGCGTAACTATACTAGAACAGAGTTAGTGGTAAAGCATTGAGCACTAGGCTCACCTACTAGGCGGAGCATGAAAAGCTTGGAGGGCTAAGGGCAACCATGAAGGGTCGACCAAATAAGAGAGAGCTTGGAGGCTAAATGTAAGCTCTGAATCTATAGTACCATGTAACAAATATACTACGTAGTGTGAGGAAGCCTAGAGAATAAATGAGAACCACAGGGCGGTTAAACTCACCCCAGCAGCCAGAGGGTGCAAGGCGGGGAAACCTATGGGTAGCCCAGGGACTGAGTTGGACCGAAGGCCGAGTAGGTACCTGCAGAAGTGTTTGTACCAAAAATGCATACCAATACAATGAAAGGAACATAGTAGATATTAATGACTAAGCGTATAGACATGCGAAGCTAAGCAGTGCTAGGGCAAGGTTAGTGAACAACGTTATTCACTAAAGCACACGCAGAGCTATATACGTGAGACGGGAAGAGTGTCTAACCACAGCATTATCGTGCACGGCAAAATTCTCGCTCGAGCAAATCTAGCGAATAAGCATTGAGTGCTAAATTCACCGTCCAGATGGGAGCAGATTTAAATAAACCGCGAAGCGGTTAAGCCCGGAGGCTAAGTGTAGCCCGGAAGCTGAATGAGAGCCTGGAGACAAATACGACCATAAAGGGTCAGCCATGCATGGTAATAAAGTAGTAATAGAACAATATCACAAGCAGTGTATATGAACAGATATTAGGCTACAGTACTACAGGCATTAGTCCACATAATAGTACATATCACCGATATACATATACAACAACAATACAAACACCAACTAAATAATACAACACATCACCCACATATCAAATATCCACAATTGCCCAAATACAATGGTGAAATTACTCGCTTATCATGGGTCTGAATACATGCACTGAGGCACATGCAAGCATCCGGCCAAGAAAGACAGAGAGAGACCTAGAGAGAAATAGAGAGAGAATAGAGACAAGAAAGACAAAATAAGATCTAGCGAGAGAAAAGAGAGATAGTAGAGGGAGGAAAGAACAATATAGAGAGGGGAGAGAAAAATTAGAGAGAAGAAGTGAAAGCCAGAGGGGAGAAAAAGGCCAAGCCAGATGGGTAGCCTGCCAGGTGGCGCAGTGACCGCGGCTAGAGAGGGGGAGGAGTGAGAAGAAAAGAGAGGAGGAAAAGAAAGAAGAAGGTGAAGAAGAAGGGGAAGAAGGAGAGGGGGGGGGGCGAGGTAGTCGACGACGGTGGTCGTCGGCTAGGGGCGGCCCATATCTGGGCCCAGGGAGGAGGAAAAACAGAAGGTGGAAGAAGAAAAGAAGAGAGAGAAGGAAAAGAAGAGAAAGAAAAGAGAGGGAAGGACGGGATTATCGGGCTTCACCAGAGAGGATAGGCCGGCCAGGGAGGGATTGCGTTGGGGTCACCGCCGACGAGAGGTGATGCATCTGTCTAAAGAAGAGGAGGTTTTTGGGGGAGAGCGAGAAAATGAGAGTTAGAGAGAAGGAGGATAAAGAAAAGAAAGATAGAAGGAGTATTGAATTTGGAGGCCATCGGGGATGGACGGCGGACGAGGGGGAGCCGGAGGTCAACCAGTGGCGTAGGGATCTGGACTGGACTTCGCTTGGCTAAAGAGAGAGGAAGAGAGGGAGAGTGGAGCGAGAAAGAGAGAGGGAAAAAGTGAGGAGAGAGAAAAAGAGAAGAAATGAGAGGAAGCAGAGGGAGAAGATATTTGTTGGGTGGTTAGGATTTAGCCACGTGGCAACTAGGGAGAAAGACAAGAAATGAAAGGAAAAAAGGAGAGGGAAAACCTAAATAAAATAATATAATTATAATTGAGTAAAATTTGAGAAATTCAGAAAAACCCTAAAAAATTCTCAAAGATGGAAAACTTCATCCTGAAGAACAATAGGAAATTAGATTCAAGAAATTTCATTCCATTTATAAATTAAAAATCTTGAAATCAAAGGCGATATCGGCTGACACCAACCAATCCGGTCAAATTTTGATTAATTCAGAAAAATCTTAAAAAATGCGCTAAAGTAGAAAATATGATCTTGAGAAATAATGTGAAAGCAAAATTTAAAAATTTAACTCCATTTGTGAATTAAAATTCTGAAATCGATCAGCAGTATCGGTTGTCACCGATTTTTGAAAATTTGCAAACTCAATAGGAAAAATTGAATCTAGAAAAATCTAAAATATTAAAAATTATTATTTAAAACTGAAACAAGCTAAATCCAATTATCAAGAAGTTCAAATCAAGTAAAATCATTGAATGAAAGAGATAAGGTCCTGGGTTGCGACTCAGGCTAGCACTGGGTCCATAGAACACGGTTCCAATATCAAATAATAATAAAAATAATAACATAAGAAAAAATATAAGAGCGAAAAATTAGGACACGTATTTGAGTACGTATTTCAAGGATGGGGTGTTACATACTATCCATCTTACAAAAATTTTTATCTTTAAAATTTTGATAAGAATAAGATGAACACGGAAGAGATAGGAAGAGCATGAAAGAGGAGAAATTAAAGGAGAAGATTGCTCATCCAAGGAAAATTGAAAGTGCAAAGATGGAAAGGAAGAAGTCAGGAGAGATAAAAATGGATGAGAACAACATGAAAAGTGAAGACAACAAGGGAAGATCCAGCTCAGAACCGAAAAGTCAGGGATAACGGTTACGGATGACATCTTCAGGGTCCACACTCAGGGTGTCAGGCTGCCTTCAAGAGATTAGTCATGTCAATCAACTATTGCTCTGCGTCCAGGGTGCTCCTTAGTACCAGGAAATATGGCTGACTATAGTCTTCAGATGACCACAACGTTCTTTGGTCTTAGTTTTCAGGGAAGGGTCAAAAATCTGTGACGTAGAAGCTCGGTCTGCTGCTGTCACTTTCATCATTCACTGGAGTATCCTTATCGGTTGATATTCTCTTGCTAGAACTACTACGAGAAGTGTCAGGACAGTCATGATTACCCCATATTCCCATGCTGAGCTAATCAAAAGGACGACAGAAAAGAGCCGAAAAGTGAAAGGACAGAAGGATTTGGAGTTCAAGGGGTGGATCTCAAGGAGGAAATGGATAACTTCGCACTTGTAATTGAAATGTATAGCCAAAACTCATATACCCCAGCTACAAATTAATATCACATTAATCTTTTAACTGGTTGTACTAAAGATGTGAGAGCCTAGGTTCTGATACCATCTGGTAACGTCCGGATCTCGCGGTACCGAGACGTTACTATGACCTATATACGCAGGGCAAAAATACCCTCACATATATACGATAAGTATCGGTACAAGCACGAGTCAGAGTAAGGAAGCACAATGATAATATACATTCTAATAAAATAGTACAAGTACATTGTTATCACAGAGCGTGATCTAATATTACATGAATATTACATCACCAAGAAGCATAAAAGAATGAATTACAATGGGATATATAAGTATAAACAGAACAATAGGTGTTCACGAACTATAACAAGGAAACCTAGAGCCGAGCATGAGGGGCTAGAAGGAAAGAGCTCTGAATGGTCTACCGATAATTCACGCTTCCATTGTGCCACTTTGATCAGCTACGGGGATAATCCACAAGATCCAAGCTATGAGATCTGGACATGCAAGTTCAGGGTTGTCAGAAAACAACCGAACAAGTACGTAAAATGAAACTAAGTGGCGTGCAATGGCAAGTATAGGTGTATCGATAAATCTATTTAGAAGGCATATATCGAAAATCGTATCGTGAGCGCAGGCACATGCAAACATTATCTGAGGCATCAAGTATAGCAATAAATACAAGTGTGGATAAAACTAGTCCACAAAATTAGTTGTATAGGCTCAGACTTTGGATTCATAAGATTGATACGTCGAAGGAATAATCCAAATAAGAAAACTCTCTCTTACACACACACACACACATATATATATATATATGATTGTACATGTTTATTGCATATCTATTATTATTTTCCTACATCTATCTTGTAATTAATCCTGCTAATTTCTTGTCTTATTTTCTTATTTTGCATGTTTGGCTTAATGAAAGGAGAGAAGATAAGACCAAATAAAAGACAGTTAAATTCTGACTTAATTGGACCTATTTGGTTAACTGAAGATAAAGCCAAATAAATACAATTAAAATCAGATTTAGAAGAATCAATTTAGTTAGTTTGAAGAATCAAAGAGATAGAGGTAAATCCAGAGGTTTAAAGATAACCCTATCAATATACAAAGGGATATCTAAAGTATTGAGATGTATATTCAGAAGATTCAGAGAGATAAAACACAATCTAACTGAAAATTAAGGGATAAAGCAAAAATTTATCTCCAACCTTATATCCAAGCTTATCAAAAGATCTTTTCTGTTGGGCAAGAGATTTTGCTCTCATTTTCGTATGCTCTTTCTTATCCAGTTTTACCTATAAATGCCTGCAATTCTGAAGGCAAAGGGGCACCATACTGCAAAAAGAGATTTTAAGCTAGGCTTTCATTCTAATTTAGTTTAGGATTTTATTTTTCTTTTCATGTATTTTTTAGATTTATTTATGTAACTTAGAGGAGAGAATAGTTTCAGGAGAGAATGAGAGTGAAGGCTGTACTGAGAGTGACACTGATGTAAGTTGTTCTTCTCTTCTTTTATCATTACTTCATTTAATCTAATGTTACATTTTGTTTATTTTTTATACTTTTCTTCTTCTCTCTTTTACCTTTTTTCTTTTTGGTTTAGATGATAATCCAAGTGAGTTGAATAGCATCAGTATTGCCATGCCTTTACGAGTGCCGCCGATAGCTTATGATGATGGATTCCTCCCAAAAGTTCATATCATTTCATACTTTCTCAAGATAGTCTTGATGATGTAATGTGGATGGGAATAGAATTAGATCTTATAGGTTATGTGTTGAATGCCTTCAAATCAAGATAAATGTGCCAATGATCCAAGGTAAGTCATCGGCAAGAAAAGGTAAGTAAGTATTTTATTTTTCCTTCTTTTCATTTCATAGTTAGAAACACTTCCAAGAATAATTCTTTTTTACCATTTTAATTCTTACTTTTTTACTAAGTTTTCTTTTCCTTTAAATGATCACCATCTTCTTTCATCTTCCACTTTTTCCTAATTTAACAATACATTTATTTTCTTTTCTTTTAAAAAAGAAAAACTTTTAACCATTTTTAGTAAATTAAAAGGAACTTATCTAAACGTTTTCATCGCAAGTCCCTTCTATGGATCACGACCCGCATAGCCACTTGCTAAAGCGGTAGCATTGAGAACCTAGCAATCTCTATTCTCCATTTCTAAATCTTTGTTATTTTGTGCAGGTTAAGACTCAATAAAATTTTAGCGTCGTTGCCGAGGAGGGACGGTAAGTTTTTCTTTTAGTTTACATAATGGTTAAATTTTTTTTCTCTGTTCTTATGTGTAGGACGAGACATCAAATAAATTTTTGCTGCAGTGGACATATAAGTGGTCCTGGACTCTGCTTAAGAAAACAGAGCCCAAAAGCCCTCAGATTTGCCGCGCAAATGCGATAAGAGCCGCGTTCCCGCGGCATTCTGAGTGAACTACTAACCTGTATTTTTTGCAGGTTGATTGAATTGCAAAATTTAAAGTTTCTACAGATATTTATTTTCTTGTTTAACTTACTGTACATACTTTATTAACCTCAACAGTAAATTGCTGCTTGTAAATGCTAAAAAATATTTAGACTTGCATTTAGGCACGTGTCTAATTCGTTACATTTCATTACTATTGAATAATGCTAGAGTAAAAGTACGTATACATAGCATGCAGCATTAGGAAACACATTTGAGTGATTCATAATGCTTAAGTGTTGCTTATACTATATACTTGTACACTACACTAAATTGAATTAAGGGATTGTTTTATAAATAAAATAAGATGGGAAAGCCATTACCCTTAGCCCACAAACAATCTCCTCACTCATTAACGCAAGCCTAACTTAACTGAGTAGACATTCGCCCTAGGGATATCTCAGACTCAATAGGAAATTGACCTAAGGGGAAAATTGATTAGAATTTGACTCTTGTCAAATAGGTGTTAAAAGTTGGGGATTGAGGGCGAAATCTCAAAGAATAGTGGTTTGACATAATTAGGTCCGTTGCTTAGGTACAAATACCTCCCACTGGTCTAACCCCTACCTAGCCGATTAACTTGTGGTCAGATTCTGCAATATACTCCCCGTGGACAGTCTAACCAGTTAGGAGTCATGTAGGCCTAAGGTTTACCCTAACTTAGGCTAGATTTTTCTTTCTTTTAATTTGTTTATTTGCTTGTTTATTTTTTGTTTTGACATCTTGGTGATATGAATTATAATCACAATTATTCTGATGTATGTAGTGATGCATACTTTACTTTAACCTCTCTTGACTCAGATATTACCAACTTGACATTTTATAACTCTAACTAACCAAATATGCCGGATTAGTCTTATTTGAATCAATATATGCCCCAGTCCTAATATTATGAACAAGACTGGAACAATCATCACCACTCTTCATAGAGTCAAAGGGGATACAACTTCCCCGAGTCATATGGCCAATAACCTTACCAACATTCAACTTCATATACTGTTGGCCCAGAGGCCCTTCACTCTAGTTTTGATGATGATTAACTCATATAGTTATAATTTACTAATAATCTTGTGATATTTAGTTTCAGATATTTGATGAAGATATTAGCAGGTGATTAGCTTCAACAAAGGTGTTTTAGAGCTTTTATATGGTGATTCAAGAGCTCGAGCGTCAAGATCGCATCTAGCACTCGGTTGGAGTCAAGCTCGTTGGATCGGTTTCGGATCGAGTCGACTTGGATACAGAGTTCTATAAGAAGAACTCGGTTTGTTTAGTTAAGGTTGTGTTTAGAACATTGTAAAGACTAGATAGTATTGATATGCTCAAGTTCACAATACACACACAAGTTTAAAGTTTTATGTTTTGGTTTTTCGGTTTAACCGATCTTGATTTTCATGTCAAAAATATAGATATAATTCTTTACATGTATATTGGATTCTATCCATACACAATATGCTTCAAAGTTGTTTTAATATCATGTTTTTGTATTTATATGTGTTTTGGAGAAAACGAATTTCATTTCAAAAATCCAAGTTTTGAAAAATATGGATTTTGGTTTAAGGAAAATTTTCTATCTCACAAAAATGGTTCAAATTATTTGAAATATGTGTTGAATTTTTATCATACATATTTGTATTTCAAAGATCTAATAAGAACTGATTTTTGTGAAATTTATGTGATTTTATGGGATTTAATTGAAGTAAAAACCTAAGTTTTTTAATCCCTAAAAATGACTGTACTGGTTGTCTGCCGGTCAACCGGGCTGGTCGACCGAGGCAGAAGTCGGTCGACCAGTCCGATCGATCGATGTGCACAGAACGTGCACGCAACCATGGGCTTGTGGACCGGTCGACCGGGCTGGTCTCTCTGGAAATGGCCCTAGTCGACCGGACCGGTCGATCAGTAGAGAGTTGCTGCTCTCTGTATCCAGTCCCGGTCGACCGGGCGGTCGATCGGAGGTACAACAGTCAGAAATCTGACCATTAGGCCGGTCGACCGGGCGATCGATCGAAAGGGCAAAACTGCCCTTTCCAGCTGCCAACGGGTAGAAATTTTGTAGGGCTATATATACCTTCTCATTTGCGCTGGTTTCTTTATGAATTTTAAGAGCAAAAATTTTCATCTTTCAGCAAGTTTTTAAAAGAGTTTTTGTGCCAAAAGATTTGATCTTCATTTGTTCTTAAAAGGATTGGAAAAATTAATAAAAGGAGAAGTCTTTGGGATTGATTTTTGATCTTTATTTTTATACCTATTCTAGAAGTTTTCCTAAGAGTTTTTCTTTGTGTTTTTGATTTTCAAACTCTCTGTTTTCTCACATTTGAGCTTATCAATCTATCCTATCTATTAGGATCTTATTTTAGTGAGAAAAGGAATTGGTTTGTGGTTGAGAGAGACCACCAAGTGTTGTAACCCTCCTTACTTTGTGACATCCCTCTAGTGAGAGGTGATTGTGTTGATATCTCTCTAGTGAGAGTTGATTGTGAAGGTTGTGTTAGAACCCCTCAAGTGTGAGGTGATTGTTGTTGGTGTTGACTTTGAGCCTAATCCCTCTAGTGAGAGGTTAATTGTTGTTTTGGCTAAGTGCCTAACCCTTTAAGTGTAGAGGTGTTTTGTGTTGTGCCTTGCCTCTAGTGAGAGGTTGTATTTGAGAGAGGAGTTGTGTACTCCCAAATTGTATTTACCCAAATCCTCATTGGAGGTTCCCTGTGTGGGAAGTTCTGTGTGGACGAGTTAGTGAAAATCCTTCTGTGTGAAGGCGGGGACGTAGAGCTGTGTGCTCGAACCTCGAAACATATCGTTGTGTTTGTATTTGATCCACTTTCTCTGACTCTCTCTCTCTCTCACTCTTATTTACCTTGCATTGATTCATATTGTCATATCATTCATATATGCTTGGTTTGTTTGTGTGCCTCACTTGTGTTCAACCAAGAGAGCTTTATATAGCACCTCAACTCTTATTTAGAGGAATTAGAATAGATAGTCTAGAGCCCTTCATCGAAAATTCGGCTACACTCTTTGGTTACACTAAGTGTGTTGCATTAAGTTTTTAATTCCGTATTATTTGTCTTTAGATTAGCCTTACACCTATTCACCCCCCTCTAGGTGTACTTTTAATTGGTATCAGAGCCTACGCTCTTGATATTAGGTTTAATCACCTAGGAGTGAGATCTTGATTTTGCTAATCTAGTATTTACATTTGCACACATACTTGTTTACACACACTCATGGACTCATGTTTGATGTTTCTGTCATCAATATGTGGAAGCTTAGGATGAGTATGTACCTAAAACTCTAGGTTTGCATGTTTTCCTTGCCACTACCAAGAAATCCTATCTTGATAATAGCAAGCATATAGAAGCCAATGCGCAAGCCCTAACGGCACTTAGAAGCACATTAAGCAAAAATTATTTGTGTATGGTTTCTCATTGTGATTCCGCCTTTACAGTGTGGAACACATTGACCTCTCTAAAGCTTCAAACGCTTAACTTAATGGAGAAGGAATCTAGTGAGGATGAGTCCGATGATGCATGCTACGTGGTCCAAGGGAATAACTCTCTTGAGGTATACTCGGATACTCAACTAGATGATAGTTCTAGTTCCTCTTGTAATGAGTGTATGGAAGTGCATGCTTCAAATTATGAACTACCTAAAGCTTGTGAAAGATTGATTTCGAAGAATTAAAGTTTGAAAAAGAATAGTTCAAAATTAAAGGAAGAAAAATGAAAATTTGTCTTCTAGACTTGATTTGATTTTGCAAGAGAGGGATGAGATTTTAATTGAAAGGGACTCATTGAAATCCTAACTTGAACTTGCCCTAAAAGAAAATAAAATTTTGAAAAATAGAAATGATTGTGAAATTGTTTTGAAGAAAAATGAGGCTTTATCTTCAAAACTTGAATTTGTTGTAAAAGAAAATGAATTTTTGAAAAATAAAATTATTTCTATTTCAAAAGAATTAGATTTGGTTTCTAAGAAAAAATTTTCTTTAAAAAATGACTTAGATTCTCATGTTTACCATGCTAGTATAGCTTCACCATCTAGTGTAACCATAGCATGCTCCACCTCTTCTTCCATGATTGAAAATGATATTTATTTGTTAAAGAAGAGTGTTGATTGTTTGGGCTCCACTTTGAGGCAATGTGCCATGAAACACATACGGTTGGAATCCATGTTTCGAAAGAAACAAATTCATCCTATGCATGCACACAAATCACGACATACACATGCTCCTCACGTTCACACTCGCAACACCATGTATGCTCATGTGTACACTTATACACATTGTGGACGAAAGGGCCACCTTGCTAAGTTTTGTTATGATAGAATACATGATGTAAATTTAATAAATAGATTTCTTTGGGTTAGAAAAGGAGTTAACCCCCATGGACCCAAAAGAGTATGGGTACCAAAAGCCACTCCTATTTTATTTGATGTAGGTGTGGGCTCTCACTTGACGTGAGAGTAATGGTGCCTTGAGGTGGATGCGTTCCGAACTTAAAGATGACAATTTTAGATGCATCACTTTCAAGGGGAGTTTGGTGGGAGGACCACCTTGGTTTGGAGACATAGAGATTTGCCCTCTTGATTTTGGTAGCAATCTCTTACTCTCATTTATGTTTACATGCTTTTAGATTATTAATTTTTATCATGTCATGTTTTTATGATTATTATGTTAAATGCCATGATAGTTAGATTTGTGACATACATGTATAGTATTTGAGATACACCCATGTTCATATGGATTATTACTTTTGTGTTCTCACTTTAGTTTAGCTATCGTGTATATCATAACTCTAAACATGTGCATTCATATAATAATCATATGAGTTGCTGTTTTGTTTTATGCTTCAATATTTTCATTACATGTTTAGATATAATTTTTCATTAAAACTTGTGCATATGCTTGTACAACTAATGAGCCACAAATTGATTATTATATGTTTGTGCTAGATTACTCATTTGTACCCATTAGATGTACTATTATAGCCTAGTTTTGATAATTCATACATTTTGACTTGTATTCCCTATTTTGTACATGTTTTCATCAATATGTGTTTAACTTCATGTATATGTTAATTTTGTCAAAACTATTGGATATACATGCATACCCTTGAGCCATTTGCCTTTCATGCAAAATCTATTTATAGACTCAATTGTGTTTGGATATGTATGTATGCCTTTAGTTTTGACAAAACATACATATGCCTTGGAGTTAGTATTATTTTGATCAAAATTAATTAAGGAATTTCATATTTGAGCTTAATTGCCTATTTTCATGACTATGTTTTTCACATAATACTTGCACACTCACATCATTATTGTTTTCTCATGACATTGTTTTCATGAGTCTTATATTTGCTTTATATTCCTTGAGTGTTGATGATTGTGTGATTTTTAAATTCTCATGGATATATTCTTGTTTTATTCCTTACTTGAAGGATTTCGTACTAGTTTTCAATTTTATCATATAACTAGTTCGTATTCTTCATTTTGGTAGAATTTTCAAATATGCTAAACTTATTTTCGAATTTATTTTTGAAAACCCCTACCCATTTATGGGTGGTTGGATGAGCGACCATGCCTTGTGAACTTAATTGAAAATCTTTTTAAACAAGTGCATGATAGGATAGAAGGTATGAGTTATACACTTGATTCTCATTGAGTTTTCAATTGGTATCACAATTGATATTTATTTTGTATACTCATATTTGTTTCTAATATGTATGCTTCAACTTCAAATAGTATCAATTTCGATTGGTATTTAATTTTTCCATACGTATATATGTGTTTTTGATTGTGCATATAATATCTTTATATCTTTGAGCACAAACTTTGCTATGCTAAACTTGATTAGTCCTTAATGACAATTATTTTTCAAATTGGTATTTATACAAGCTTATGCATCTTTTTCATTAGTATTTCATAAAGGGGGAGAAAATTCATGTTTTACCTTTCAATTGGTTTTGTTTACAGTTGGTATCTCACTCCCACTCTTTATATTGAAAAATGATATCTTAATTTCATTTGGTTTTCTACGCTCCTAATGAAAATTATTTTCAATTGGTATATGTTTTATTTTCAATATTGGTATCAAGAATATTAAATTGATATTATTCTCTATTTGGTATCTCTATTGCAAAATGATTTTAGTGTTTAACCAAAAAGATGGGTTTATGTTTTTCAATTGGTATCAAAAGTGTAAAATATTTTCAATGGTACAAATTTTTACATTTGGAATCAAGATTTCTTATATATTTATATCTTTCAATTGGTATCAAAATTTTTGTTTCTTCAAAATATTTTGATGTATACCTTCGTACTAAATTGATATATTTTTCAATTGGTATCATAATGTTTTGATTTGTATTGGTTATATGCAAGGGAAGCTTAACATCTTCTCTATATATAGATTCATGTTGAGTGTATGTCATATTGAAGTGATTGACCTTTCTTTGGTATGTAGTACATGTGTGTAGTAGGAGCTTCACATCTCCTTTTATACATCGTATATTATACTTTATGTGATTAGGGTTTAGTCATCTCTTTTCATATAAATGCATATATGCAAGGGGAGTTAACTTCACGTCTCTCCTCTTCATGAATGTATATAGCATATATACCTTTATTGTTTTATTTATGCATAAAGAAAGAAAAATATTATTTATGCCCTTTATTGTTTGTATCCCCTTGTTGATGAATTGACAAAAAGGGGGAGAGATATTTTGGAGATTGATATATGTATGTTTACTTCATGTTTAATATATGTTTATTTAGATTTATTATTTATTGGTATCGAGTATCTTTTGTTCGTATCAAGAGCATTTGTTGGCATCAAGAGCAACATTTTTAAGAACATTTATATTTTAAAATTGGTATCAACAGCATGTTTATTTCATTGGTATCAAATATCATGTTTATGCATATTTATGTTGAGCATTCATGACATATCTTTATTGTTTTTTGCTATGCATGAGTTAAGGGGTAGCTTCTATAAAGCTTAACTTTAATCCATGCATATATAACTCCATGAGTTTGGTCATCATCAAAAAGCGGGAGATTGTTGACCCAGAGGCCCTTCACTCTAGTTTTGATGATGATTAACGCATGTAGTTATAGTTTACTAATAATCTTGTGATATTTAGTTTCAGATATTTGATCAAGATATTAGTAGGTGATTAGCTTCAACAAAGGTGTTTTTGAGCTTTCACATGGTGATTCAAGAGCTCAAGCGTTAAGATCGCAGCTAGCACTCGGTTGGAATCAAGCTCGTTGGATCGGTTTCAGATCGAGTCGACTTGGAGACGGAGTTCTACAAGAAGACCTCGATTTGTTTAGTTAAGCTTGTGTTTAGATCATTGTAAAGATTAGATAGTGTTGATATGCTCAAGTTCACGATACACACACAAGTTTAAAGTTTTATGTTTTAGTTTTTCAGTTTAACCGATCTTGGTTTTCATGTCAAAAACATAGATATAATTCTTTACATCTATATTGGATTCTATTCATATACAATATGCTTCATAGTTGTTTCAATATCATGTTTGTGTATTTACATGTATTTTGGAGAAAACGAATTTCCATTTCACAAATCCAAGTTTTGAAAAATACGGATTTTGGTTTAAGGAAAATTTTTCTATCTCACAAAAATGGTTCAAATTGTTTGAAATATGTGTTTGAATTTTTATCACACATATTTGTATTTCAAAGATCTAATAAGAACTGATTTTTGTGGAATTTATATGATTTTATGGGATTTAATTGAAGTCAAAAACCTAAGTTTTTAATCCCTAAAAATGACTGTACTGGCTGTCTGCCGGTCGACCAGGGCAGAAGTCGGTTGACCTGTCTGGTCGATCGACGTGCACAGAACGTGCACACAGGCATGGACTGGTGGGCCGGTCGACCGTCTAGAGAGCTCTGCTATATGAAAATGGCCCCGGTAGACCGGTAGAGAGCTGCTGCTCTCTGTATCCAGTCCCGATCGACCAGGCGATCGACCGGAGGCACAATGGTCAGAAATCTGACCGTTGGGCCGGTCGACCGGAAGGGCGAAACTGCCTTTCTAGCTGCCAAAGGGCAATTGAGCTGGTTTCTTTATGAATTTTAAGAGCAAAATTTTCCATCTTTCAGCAAATTTTTAAAAGAGTTTTTGTGCCGAAAGATTTGATCTTTATTTGTTTTTAAAAGGGTTGGAAAAATCAAGAAAAGGAGAAGTCTTTGGGATTGATTTTTGATCTTCATTTTTATACCTATTCTAGAAGTTTTCCCAAGAGTTTTTCTTTGTGTTTTTGATTTTCAAACTCTTTGTTTTCTCACACTTGAGCTTATCAATCTATCCTATCTACTAGGATCTTGTTTTATTCAGAAAAGGAATTGGTTTGTGGTTGAGAGAGACCACCAAGTGTTGTAACCCTCCTTACTTTGTGACATCCCTTTAGTGAGAGGTGATTGTGTTGATATCCCTCTAGTGAGAGGTGATTTTTAGAGGTTCTGTTAGAATTCCTCAAGTGTGAGGTGATTGTTGTTGGTGTTGGCTTTGAGCCAAATCCCTCTAGTGAGAGGTTGATTATTGTTTTGGCTAAGTGCCTAACCCTTTAAGTGTAGAGGTATTTTGTATTGTGCCTTGCCTCTAGTGAGAGGTTATATTTGAGAGAGGAGTTATGTATTCTCAAATTGTATTTACCCAAATCCTCAGTGGAGGTTCCCTGTGTGGGAAGTCCTGTGTGAACGAGTTAGTTGAATCCATCTGTGTGAAGACGGGGACGTAGAGCTGGGTGCTCGAACCTCGAAACATATCCTTGTGTTTGCGTTTGATCCACTTTCTCTAACTCTCTCTTATTTATCTTGCATTGATTCATATTGTCATATCATTCATATATGCTTAGTTTGTTTGTGTGCCTCACTTGTGTTCAACCAGGAGAGCTTCATATAGCACCTCAGCTCTTATTTAGAGGAATTTAGAGGAGATAGTCCAGAGCCTTTTACCGGGAATTCGGCTACACTCTTTGGTTACATTAAGTGTGTTGCATTAAGTTTTTAATTTCGCATTATTTATCTTTAGATTAGCCTTACACCTATCACCCCTCTCTAGGTGTACTTTCATATACTCCTTTTCAAGATTAACCTATAGAAGAAAAATTAGATTTAGAAAAGAGTTTTAAAAATTCTTTGAGTCAACACGTCAATTTCAAATATCAACAAACTTAAGTTTCTCACAAAAATTTCAAATTCACGATCCCAACTCCATGTTCTAAGTCCCACAATAAGAAGAAAAATCTAATGACTTAAAAATAAGTTTGGAAAGCCTAATTCAGTCCGGAAATGATTTTACCCAATCATCAACAGGCTAGAAGCGCAAATGAGTCGTTTAATCAACATAGTGAAAGATATGAAAGAGGAAACTCTACTTAACACATTTTTGATCATTTTCGATTGCCCTAACCATCTTCATAGGAACCAAGAATCATGGTGTCTTGGAGACCTTAACTAATATTCAATTTCATTACACCAACTTAAACTTGACCAATCTCAGATTCTTAACAAGTTGGCAAGTTTTTCATTTAATGAGATTGAAGTTGTATGTGAATGTGATCCTAATCCTTAACTTTGCGATTTAGTTCCAAACTTTGAATCTATATTGACTTCGGTATCATTATCTAATTTGGACCTATTTCCCAAGTAACATTGATTCTCGTGCCTATAGATATTGAAATTGAATCATCTATGTTAGATAGTCATATTCCATTGATAGAAAATGAATGTGAATTTAAGTCCTTTGATTTGTAACCAACTATTGAACTGAAATTTACTCTCGAATCTAAACTTGATTTTCCCGAGTTAGTATTGGTTCATGAACCTTTCATTCTTAAGCCCAAGTCAACCATTCCATCAAGTAACTTCTATTGTTGGACCAAGGTATAGACGATAATGACTCCGAGATGATATTTCAAGATTGGTCATATAATCGGGATAATTTTCACGATAGGATCGCGCATGATCCTATTCAATCTAGGGGTGGTAACACTGTAAATAGGAAAGAGATCATAAAAGATGGGTTTCATGAACCACCATATTATCTTGATTGGGCAGTAAAGCTTGGCCCAATCTGACCATCATCAGAACCACCACCTTGAGGTAACATGTTTCTTTCCCTTTCTTCTCTTTCATACATATATGCATTCATTCATACATTAAGGACAATGCATGAGATAGGTGTAGGGGGAATGTTCTAACATAACATAGGTTTTCTTTTTATTTAAAAAATTAACATTTTCTTTGCTTTTTAAAAAACTTTTTGAAACGAGAAACAATATTTTGACCTATTTTTTGTAAGAAATTAAGTTAATTTTAAGGAATAGGAGAATCATAATTATGATTTTTTATATTTGGTCAAAATAAGATTATTTGTTTGATTTCTAGGATTAGGAAGAAAAATTGAAAAAGTAATTTAGTCTTTATTTTTACCTTGATAAAATATGCATACTTTATACACTTACACACTTAGGGTTCAAAAACAAAGATTCTTATGCCTCATAAAATTAAGAAAAAGAAAAAATATATATATATCAAAAAAATCATCTGATTAAGTTGGGTATTTGTGCCTCATAAAGCATAAGTATTCACACCTAAAAGTGGTCCATATAACAAAATCCTTAAGTTCTGTGGCCTTATTTGCTCGAGTCCTTAAGTCCTTGGGGTATTTTCTCACCCGGTGCCCTAAGAATGTCTAGTTTAGGAGTCACCGACATAAGACTCGTTACATGACAGATTAAAAGTTCTAATAGAACTAAGAGAAAATACCACCAAAAATATGAAAAATAAGGCATAAGGTTAGAGTTAAAGAATCCCGAGGCAAAATTTCACAGTCACAAAGGTGCATATGATTTAGGGTAAAATAATAAACTAGATGAGAAATACAGTTTGACTCCTTATCTTGATTGATACAAGTTTTTGAATAGAGACTAAGTTTAGAAATGAAAAGTTCAGTTTTCCTATAACTTATAGATTACTTGGATTTTTACAATAATACTTCAAATATTTTCTCGTCTTTTTAAAATGTGTTTTCAAAATACTAACACGTTATTTCTCTTTTTTTATGAATTTTGTGGGTGTAATCCATTGAAAATCCTCATGAGATAAAACTCATCTAATAGAGATAACTTAGAGTTTTAACAGCTTGTTTCACACGCTAAGTGCATCTGTGATTCCTACGAAAGTGTGTTAGATTTGGTAAGCTCTATTTTATTTTGTTTTGCTAGGATGAGCAAAATAGGTATGGGGGTGTGATTATACACATTTATTGCATATCTATTATTACATTCCTACTTCTGTCTTATAATAAATCCTGCTAATTTCTTGTCTTAATGACTTATTTTGCAGGTTTGTCTTAATGAAGGGAGAGAAGATAAGACCAAATAAAAGACAATTAAATTCTAATTTAATTGGAGCTATTTGAATAACTAAAGATAAGACCAAATAAATACAGTTAAAATTAAATTTAGAAGAATCAATTTGGTTAGCTTGAAGAATCAAGGAGATGAGGCAAATCCAAAAGTTCAAAGGCAACCCTATCAATATACAAAAGGATATCTAAAGGTTTGGGATGTATATTCAGAAAATTCAGAGAGATAAGACACAATCTAACTAAAAATCAAGGAATAAAATAAAATTTATCTCCAATCTTATCAGAAGATCTTTTATGTTAGGAAAGAAATTTTGCCCCTATCTTCGTACGCTCTCCCTTATCTAGTTTTAGCTAAAAATACCTTCAATTTTGAAAGCAAAAGGGCACCATACAGTAGAGAAAGATTTTAGGCTAAGTTTTCATTCTAAATTGTTTAGAATTTTGTTTTTCTTTTCATGTAATTTTCAGATTTATTTATACAACTTAAGAGGAGAGAAGAGTTTCAAGAGAGAATGAAAGTGAAGGCTGTACTGAGAGTGATATCGATGTAAGTTATTCTTCTCTTCTTTTATCGTTACTTCATTTAAACTAATGTACATTTTATTTATCTTTTATGCTTTTCTTCTTCTCTCTTCTATTTTTCTTCTTTTTGGTTTTGACGATAATCCAAGTAAGTCGAATAGTATCAGTATTGCTTTACCTTTACGAATGCCATCGATAGCTCATGATGATGGATTCCTCCCCAAAATTCATATCATTTCATACATGCTCCAAGTAGTCTTGATGATTTAATGTGGACGGGAATAGAATTAGATCTTATGGGTTATGCGCTGAACGCCTCCAAATCAAGGTAAACGTGCCAACAATCCAAGGTAAGTCATCGGCAAGAAAAGGTAAGTAAGTATTTTAGTTTTTCTTTCTTTTCATTTCATAGTTAGAAACACTTCCAAGAACAACACTTTTTTTACCATTTTAATTCTTACTTTTTAATTAAGTTTTTCTTTTCCTTTTAAATGATCACCATCTTCTTTCATCTTCCACTTTCTTCCTAATTTAACTATACATTTGTTTTCTTTTCTTTTTTAAAAAAGAACTTTTGACCATTTTTAGTAACTTAAAAGAAACTTATCTAAACGCTTTCATCGCAAGTCCCTCCTTACAGATCACGACCCGCATAGCCGCTTACTATAGCGGTAGTATTGAGAACCTCGCACTCTTTATTCCTACAGCGGTAGCATTGAGAACCTAGCACTCTCTATTCTTCAATTCTAAACTTTTGTTATTTTGTGCAGGTTAAGAATCAATCAATATATCATATACCTCATGTCACCATCGACTGAGATTATATAACCTGAGTTGTCTTTAGTTTAATGGAATAAGAGAACAACATGTACATGTATCGAGAAGTATGTCAGGTACCCAAGTCATGTCGATAAGAAAAAGTAAGTTATTTAGAAACTTATGGAGTCGACAAACCATATTTAATATGGGTCCCGTACTTGCCTGGGACAACAGTCCAGGAGTACTAGTACTAGTGTCCGAAACATACTGCTAGGTACCAAGAATTATGAATCACCTGAGCAGAAGTATTGTTGGCCCAGAGGCCTTCCACCCTAGTTTTGATGATGATTAACTCATGTAGTTATGTTTACTAATAATCTTGTGATGTTTAGTTTCAGATCTTTAGCCAAGATATTAGTAGGTGATTAGCTTCAACAAAGGTGTTTTGGAGCTTCTCACATGGTAATTCAAGAGCCCGAGCATCAAGATCATATATAGCACTCGTTGGAGTCAAGCTCGGTGGATCACGGTTTGGATCGAGTCGGCTTGAAGATGGAGTACGTCAAGAAGACTTCGGTACTTAGTTTAGTTTTGTGTTTAGATCCATTTGTAAAGACTAGAAAGTGTGATATACTCAAGTTCACAACACACACACATTTCATGTTTTGGTTTTCGGTTTTGATTTAACCGATCTTGATTTTCATGAATAGATAGATTCAAAACAAGTTTACATTGTTTAATGTATATTAGAATTATTCTATATACATGTATGCTTCATAGACTTAGACAAACTTATTTTGATTTGCATATTCATATGTTTGGAGTTTTGTATTTTAACAAAACATATTTTCAGATTTAATGTCAAAAATATTGATATATATCTTTATATATATATGTATATTGGAGTATATCCATATGCTACATGCTTAAATTTGTTTCAATATCATGTTTTTGTATTTGGATGAGTTTTGGACAAAACGAATTTTCAATTCAAAAATACAAGTTTTGGAAAACAAGGATTTTGGTTTTTGGCAAAATTTTCATAACACAAAAAGAGTTCAAAATGTTTGTAACTTGGTTTGATTTTTACTCAAACAAGTTTGTATATCAATATATTATACTGAACTTATTTTGGTGAAATTTTAGAAATTTTATGGGATTTATTTGACAAATAAAAACCAAGTTTTCAATCCCTATATTAGTCTGGTCTGGCTTCTGCCGGTCGACCGGATCGGTCGACCGACGTGCACAGAACGTGCACGCCAGGTCTGCTGGAGGGCCGGTCGACCGACCCCGGTCGACCGCAGAGAGCTTCTGCTCTCTGGAAAGACCCGGTCGAACGGGTCGGTCGACCGGCAGAGAGCTCTGCTCTCTGTTCCAGGGTGCGGTCGACCGGGCCGGTCGACCGAGGCTCCAACGATCATTTTTAACCGTTGGCGGTCGACCGGGCCGGTCGACCGCCAGCCGCCAGGGCTGAAAAACAGTCCCAACGGCAAGTTTTTCCATGGGGCTATTTTACCCCATTGAGAGGTATTTTACACCAAGATTTCAAGAGCAAAAAATTCTCCCATCTACAAGTGTTTTATACAAGTTTTCAAAAGTGTTTTTAGAGCCAAAAAGGATTCATCTTTGTTTGTTTTTAAAAGAGTTGGAAAATCATTTGAAAAGAAAAATCTTTAGGAATTGGTTTGATCTTTATTTTCGATTCTACCTAAAGTTTTCCCTAGAGTTTTTCTTTGAGTTTTTGATTTTCAAACTCTTTATTTTTCACACTTGAGCTATATCTCCTATCCTATCTATAGGATCTTTTATTTGTGGGAAAAAGTGTTTGTGGTTGAAATATACCACCTTGTTGTTATCCTCCTTCTTTGTTGATATCCCTCTTGGGTAGAGGTTGATTGTGGAGTGGTAGTTGGCTCCCTCTAGTGAGAGGTGGAGATTGGATTTGTATCCCTCTTAGTGAAGAGATGGATTGTGATTGTTTGGCTAAGGGCCTACCCCTCTTGTGTGAGGTAGTATTTGTGTTGCCTCTAGTGAGAGGTTTTATTCGGTTGAGAGAGGAGTTGTGCACTCCCGGTTGTATTTGCCTCAAATCCTCGGTGGAGGTTCTGTGTGGGAGTCCTGTGTGGACAAGTTAGTAGATTAGAAATCCTTCTGGGTGAAGGCGGGGACGTAGAGCTGGGTGCTCGAACCTCGAAACAAATATTGTTTTTTGCGCTTTATCCATTGACTCTAACTCTCTCTCTCTTTATATTGTGCCATTGCATCATTTATATTGTCATACATTCATTATATGCTTGGCTTGTTTGTGTGTGCCTCACTTGTGCTTAACCATAAGAGCTTCATATAGCGCCTCAACTCTTATTCAGGGAATCAAGAGGAGTTAGTTCAGAGCCCTTCACCGAAAATTCGGCTACATTCATTGGTTGCATTAAGTGTTGTTGCAATTAAATTTTTAATTTTCGCATTTAGTTCATTAGATTAGCCGTACACCTATTCACCCCCCTCTAGGTGTACCTTCAATTGGTATCAGAGCCTACGCTCTTGAAATTTGGTTTAACCACCTAGGAATGTGATCTTGGTTAGAAAATCTATCATTTGCATTTGCACATTTATATTGTTTACACACACTCATGGATTGCTTGTCACCTCCCATGTTTGATGTCTCCAACATTGACATGTGAAAATTTAGGATGTCCATGTATTTGAAAACCCTAGGCTTGCATGTTTTCCTTACCGCTACTAAGAAATCCTATCTTGGTAATAGCGATCATATAGAGGCCAATGTACAAGCCCTTGAGACACTTAGAAGCATGCTTAATAAAGAATATCTTATGCTTATTTCTAACTGTGATTCCGCCTTTGCAGTGTGGAACACGTTGATCTCGTCCAAGCTTCAATTACAAATTCAAATGGAGGATGAATCTAGTGGAGAATCCGAGCAACATTGTTACATGGTCCAAGGGAATGACTCCTTGAGGTATATTCAGAATCTCAATTAGATAATGATGATGCTAGTTCTTCTTGTGATGAATATATTGATGCCAATGCCTTGAATGAAGAACTATCTATTGTATGTGAAAAATTGTTAGAGAGATATAATCTTTTGAAAAAGAAGAGTTTTGAACTTAACAAAAAAAATAAGGATTTATGTTCAAAACTTGATTTGGTTTTGTAAGAGAAGGAAGAGATTTCAAGTGAACGTGACTCACTTAAATCTCAACTAGACCTTGCCCTAAAGGAAAAGAGTTTTTGAAAAATAGAAATGATTGTAATGATGTTTTGAAGAAAAATAAAATTATATCTTCAAAACTTGATTTTGTTGTAAAAGAAAATGATTCTTTGAAAAACAAAATTGATTTAATTTCAAGAGATTTAGAAGTTTGTTTAAAGAAAAATGAATCTTTGAAAAATGATATAGATTCACATGTTTGCCATGCTAGTGTAGCTTCACTTTCTAGCTCACCTATTGCATGCTCCACTTCTTCTAACATTGAAAATGATATAAACTTGTTAAAGAAGAATATGGATTGTTTGGGCTCCACTTTGAGCCAATGTGCTTTAAACCATACACGTTTGGAACCTTTGTTTCAAAAGAAACAAGTTCTTTCTTTGCATACACACAAATCACGGCATACACATGCTCCTCACGGTCACCCCCATCACACAATGTATGCTCATGTGTACACTTGTACACATTGTGGATGTAAGGGCCACCTTACTAAATTTTGTTATGATAGGATGCATGATTGAAATTTAGCAACTAAATTTGTTTGGGTTAGGAAAGGAACTAACCCCCAAGGACCCAAAAGAGTGTGGGTACTAAAGACCACCCCTATTATTTTTGATGTAGGTGTGGGCTCTCGCATGACGTGAGAGTGATGGTGCCTTGAAGTGGATGCGTTCCGAGTTTTATGAGGACATTTTAGATGCATCACTTTCAAGGGGAGTTTGGTGGGAGAACCACCTAGTTTTGGAGATATGAAAGTTTCCCTCATAGGTTTTGGTAACAATCCCTTACTCCCATTTATATTTACATGCTTTCATATTATTCATTTTTAGCATGTCTTGATGTTTTATGATTAGTATGTTATATGCCATGATATTTAGATTAGTGATATACATGATTAGTTTTTTGAGACACCCATGTTTAATATGGATTTATATCTTTGTGTTCTCACTTTGTTTTTAACTAATATATATGTCGTAGATCTAATGCATGTACATATACATATTGATCATTTGGATATTTATGAGTTTTTGTTTTTGACTTTTATGCTTCATGATTTGATTACATGTTTGGATGTTAGTTTTCATTAAAACTTGGATATATACTTGTACATCTAGTGAGCCACAAATAGATCATTATATATTTGTGCTTGAACGCTCATTTGTACCCATTAGATGTACTAGTATAGTCTAATTTTGATGATTCATACATTTGACTTGTATTCTCATTTTGTACATGTTTTTCATATTTGTATTTTAACTTCATGTATATGTCCTTCTTGTCTAAACTATTAGCTATACATATATATTCCTTGAGCCACTTGCCTTCATGCATATACTTTTGTAGACTCACTATGTTTGGATATGTATGTATACTTTAGTTTGTACATGACATACATATACCTTGAAGATTAAATCATTTTGATGATTTTCATGTTTCATGAAATATAATTTTGTTTTATTCCTTACTTGAAGGATTTCGTACTAGTTTACAAATTTTTCATATAACTAGTTCGTATTCTTCATATGGTAGAGTTTTTCAAACATACTTTATCTTAAAACCTATTTTTAAAAAACCCTACCCATTTAAGGGCGACCATGCCTTGTATGCTCTTTATTGAAAATCATTTTAAACTTGTGCATAAAATGGGTGGTAGGAAATATGAGTTATACACTTGATCATATTATGTTTTCAATTGGTATCATTGGATTGTTTCAATTGGTATCAATATTGACATTTTTTTTGTATACTCATATAGATGTTTTTGATATATGTATGCTTACACTTCATATATTATCAATTTCGATTGGTATCTAACTTTTCATATATATATATATGCTTTATTTGTGCTCAAAGATATATATGAAAATACAAATTTTGGGTATGCTAAGCTTGATTTTTTTTTGTATGACTATCTTATGTCAATTGATTATGTTTCAATTGATGTCCTAATACAAGTTTATGCATCGTTTTATTTGGTATTTCATGAAGGGGAGAAAATTCGTATTTTATCTTTCAATTGATATTTTGTTTACCTTTGATTTTCACTCTCATACTTTATGATGAAAAATAATTGAAAAAATGAATACTGATTTTAATTTGGTATCATATATTCAAAATGAAAAATACTTTCAATTGCTATCAAGATGTTTATTTGTTTACCTTCAATTTGGTATCACAAATGATTTTATTTCATATGGTATCTATATCTTGTGATATCTTAATTTAAGAAAAATTCAAAATTTGTAATGTTTATTTACAATTGATATCTTAAAATTTGATTTACTAAGATATCTCAAAATTTTGTTTTAATAAGAAAATTAAAAATGTTCTGATTTATATTGCCTATATGCAAGGGGAGCTTAACATCTCTTCACATATAGATTCATGTCGAGTGTATCTTATATTGAGGAGCTTGACAACTCTTCTTTATGCGGTACACGTGTGTAGGGGAGCTTCACATCTCCTCTTATACATTGCATATTATGTGTTATGTGAATTAGGGCTTGTCATTCTTTCTTCATGTAATACATGTATGTAGGGAAGTTAACTTAGCGTCTTCCTCTTCATGAATGTATATCGCATATATCTTTTATTGATTGATTTAAGTTCACCTCTTTGTGGGGGAGAACATTGTTTTTGTGTTTACTTTAACTCCTTTGTTGATGATTGACAAAAAGAGGGAGAAGTATTTCAGTATATATGCATGTTTTGGAAAGGATTTATATTTATGCATATATGTTTTGTTTTGCAAATAGGAGAAAAAGGATTTGATGTGTTTCATGCTTGTTTATGCATGTTTATCTCCTTATATTTATATACATGTTTGTTTAGATTCATGTGCTTCATTGCCATATATTATTATTTATTGTGATGCATGAGTTAAGGGGGAGCTTCTTTGAAGCTTAACTTTATCCATGCCTATATAACTCCATGAGTTTTGTCATCTTCAAAAAGGGGGAGATTGTTGGCCCAAAGGCCTTCCACTCTAGTTTTGATGATGATTAACTCATGTAGTTATGTTTACTAATAATCTTGTGATGTTTAGTTTCAGATCTTTAGCAAAGATATTAGTAGGTGATTAGCTTCAACAAAGGTATTTGGAGCTCCTCACATGGTGATTCAAGAGCACGAGCATCAAGATCATATATAGCACTCATTGGAGTCAAGCTCGGTGGATCACAGTTTGGATCGAGTCGGCTTGAAGACGGAGCTCGTCAAGAAGACTTCGGTACTTAGTTTAGTTTTGTGTTTAGATCCATTTGTAAAGACTAGATAGTGTGATATGCTCAAGTTCACAACACACACACGTTTCATGTTTTGGTTTTGGTTTTCGGTTTTTTAACTGATCTTGGTTTTCATGAATAAATAGATTCAAAACAAGTTTACATTGTTTAATGTATATTAGAATTATTTTATATACATGTATGCTTCATAGACTTAGACAAACTTATTTTGATTTGCATATTCATGTGTTTGGAGTTTTGTATTTTAACAAAACATATTTTCGGATTTAATGTCAAAAATATTGATATATATCGTTATATGTATATTGGAGTATATCCATATACTACATGCTTAAAATTGTTTCAATATCATATTTTTGTATTTGGATGAGTTTTGGACAAAACGAATTTTCAATTCAAAAATTCAAGTTTTGAAAAATATGGATTTTGTTTTTTGGCAAAATTTTTGTAACACAAAAAGAGTTCAAAATGTTTGTAACTTGGTTTGATTTTTACTCAAATAAGTTTGTATATCAATGTATTATACTGAACTTATTTTTGTGAAATTTTAGAAATTTTATGGGATTTATTTGACAAATAAAAACCAAGCTTTCAATCACTATATTAGTCTGGTATGGCTTCTGCCGGTCGACCGGATCGGTCGACTGTGCTTGAAGTCGGTCGACCGAGTCGGTCGACCGACGTGCAGAGAACGTGCACGCCAGGTCTGCTGGAGGGCCGGTCGACTGACCCGATCGACCGCAGAGAGCTTCTGCTCTCTGGAAAGCCCCAGTCGACTGGGTCGGTCGACATCTGTTCCAGGGTGCGGTCGACCGGGCCGGTCGACCGAGGCTCCAACGGTCAAATTTTTGACCGTTGGCGGTCGACCGGGCCGATCGACCGCCAGCCACCAGGGCTGAAAAACAGCCCCAACGGCTAGTTTTTCCATGGGGCTATTTATACCCCATTGAGAGGTGTTTTACACCAAGATTTTAAGAGCCAAAAATTCTCCTATCTACAAGTGTTTTATACAAGTTTTCAAAAGTATTCTTATAGCCAAAAAGGATTCATCTTTGTTTGTTTTTAAAAGAGTTGGAAAATCATTTGAAAAGAAAAATATTTGGGAATTGGTTTGATCTTTATTTTCTATTCTACCTAAAGTTTTCCCTAGAGTTTTTCTTTGAGTTTTTGATTTTCAAACTCTTTGTTTTCCACACTTGAGCTATATCTCCTATCCTATCTATAGGATCTTTTATTTGTGGGAAAAAGTGTTTGTGGTTGAAATATACCACCTTGTTGTTATCCTCCTTCTTTGTTGATATCCCTCTTGGGTAGAGGTTGATTGTGGAGTGGTAGTTGGCTCCCTCTAGTGAAAGGTGGTGATTGGATTTGTATCCCTCTTAGTGAAGAGGTGGAATATAGTTGTTTGGCTAAGGGCCTACCTCTCTTGTGTGAGGTGGTATTTGTGTTGCCTCTAGTGAGAGGTTTTATTCGGTTGAGAGAGGAGTTGTGTACTCCCGGTTGTATTTGCCCCAAATCCTCGGTGGAGATTCCCTGTGTGGGAGTCCTGTGCGGACAAGTTAGTGGATTGGAAATCCTTCTAGGTGAAGGCGGGGACGTAGAGCTGGGTGCTCGAATCTCGAAACAAATCTTGCTGTTTGCCATTGACTCTAACTCTCTCTCTTTATATTGTGTCATTGCATCATTTATATTGTCATACATTCATTATATGCTTGGCTTGTTTGTGTGTGCCTCACTTGTGCTTAATCACGAGAGCTTCATATAGCACCTCAACTCTTATTCAGAGGAATCAAGAGGAGTTAGTCCAGGGCCCTTCACCGGGAATTCGGCTACACTCGTTGGTTGCATTAAGTGTTGTTGCAATTAAGTTTTTAATTTCCGCATTTTGTTCATTAGATTAGCCGTACACCTATTCACCCCCTCTAGGTGTACCTTCAATTGGTATTAGAGCCTACGCTCCTGATATTTGGTTTAACCACTTAGGAGTGTGATCTTGATTAGCGAATCTATCATTTGCCTTTGCACATTTATATTGTTTACACACACTCATGGATTGCTTGTCACCTCCCATGTTTTAGTCTCCAACATTGACATGTGAAAATTTAGGATGTCCATGTATTTGAAAACCCTAGGCTTGCATGTTTTCCTTACCGCTACCAAGAAATCCTATCTTGGTAATAGCGATCATATAGAGGCCAATGCACAAGCCCTTAAGGCAATTCGAAGCACACTTAATAAAGAATATCTTATGCTTGTTTCTAACTGTGATTCCGCCTTTGTAGTGTGGAACGCGTTGACCTCCTCCAAGCTTCAATTGCAAATTCAAACGGATGATGAATCTAGTGGAGAATCCGAGCAACATTGCTACATGGTCCAAGGGAATGACTCCCTTAAGGTATATTCGGAATCTCAATTAGATAATGAATCTTGTGATGAATATATTGATGTCAATGCCTTGAATGAAGAACTATCTATTGTATATGAAAAATTATTAGAAAAATATAATCTTTTGAAAAAGAAGAGTTTTGAACTTAACAAAGAAAATAAGGATTTATGTTCAAAACTTGATTTGGTTTTGCAAGAGAAGGAAGAGATTTCAAGTGAACGTGACTCACTTAAATCTCAACTAGACCTTGCCCTAAAGAAAAATGAGTTTTTTAAAAATAGAAATGATTGTAATGATGTTTTGAAAAAAATAAAATTATATCTTCAAAACTTGATTTTGTTGTAAAAGAAAATGATTCTTTGAAAAACAAAATTGATTTGATTTCAAGAGATTTAGAAGTTTGTTTAATGAAAAATGAATCTTTGAAAAATGATATAGATTCACATGTTTGCCATGCTAGTGTAGCTTCACTTTCTAACTCACCTATTGCTTGCTCCACTTCTTCTAACATTAAAAATGATATAAACTTGTTAAAGAAGAATATAGATTGTTTGGGCTCCACTTTGAGCCAATGTGCTTTAAGCCATACACGTTTGGAATCTTTGTTTCAAATGAAACAAGTTCCTTCTTTGCATGCACACAAATCACGGCATACACATGCTCCTCACGGGCACCCCATCACACAATGTATGCTCATGTGTACACTTATATACATTGTGGATGTAAGGGCCACCTTATTAAATTTTGTTATGATAGGATGCATGATTCAAATTTAGCAACAAAATTTGTTTGGGTTAGGAAAGGAACTAACTCCCATGGACCCAAAGAGTGTAGGTACAAAGACCACCCCTATTGTTTTTGATGTAGGTGTGGGCTCTCGCATGACGTGAGAGTGATGGTGCCTTGAAGTGGATGCGTTCCAAGCTTTATGAGGACATTTTGGATGCATCACTTTCAAGGGGAGTTTGGTGGGAGAACCACCTTATTTTGGAGATATGAAAAGTTGCCCTCATAGGTTTTGGTAACAATCCCTTACTCCTATTTATGTTTACATGCTTTCATATTATTCATTTTTAGCATGTCTTGATGTTTTATGATTAGTATGTTATATGCCATGATATTTAGATTAATGATATGCATGATTAGTTATTTGAGACACCCATGTTTAATATGGATTTATATCTTTGTGTTCTCACTTTGTTTTTAACTAATGTGCATGTCCTAGATCTAATGCATGTACATATACATATTGATCATGTGGATATTTATGAGTTTTTGTTTTTGACTTTTATGCTTCATGATTTGATTACATGTTTGGATGTTAGTTTTCATTAAAACTTGGATATATACTTGTACATCTAGTGAGCCACAAATAGATCATTATATGTTTGTACTTGAACGCTCATTTGTACCCATTAGATGTACTAGTATAGTCTAGTTTTGATGATTCATACATTTGACTTGTATTCCCATTTTGTATATGCTTTTCATGTTTGTGTTTTAACTTCATTTATATGTCCATCTTGTCTAAACTATTAGCTATACATATACATTCCTTGAGCCACTTGCCTTCATGCGTATACTTTTGTGGACTCACTATGTTTGGATATATATGTATACTTTAGTTTGTACATGACATACATATACCTTGAAGATTAAATCGTTTTGATGATTTTTATGTTTCATGGAATATAATTTTGTTTTTTTCCTTATTTGAAGGATTTCGTACTAGTTTACAAATTTTTCATATAACTAGTTCGTATTCTTCATATGGTAGAGTTTTTCAAACATACTTTATCTTCAAACCTATTTTTGAAAAACCCTACCCATTTAAGGGCGGTTGGTTGGGCGACCATGCCTTGTATGCTCTTTATTGAAAATTATTTTAAACTTGTGCATGAAATGGGTGGTATGAAATATGAGTTATACACTTGATCATATTATGTTTTCAATTGGTATCATTGGATCGTTTCAATTGGTATCAATATTGACATTTTTTTTTGTATATTCATATAGATGTTTTTGATATTTGTATGCTTACACTTCATATAGTATCAATTTCGATTGGTATCTAACTTTTCATACATATATATGCTTTATTTGTGCTCAAAGATATATATATATATGAAAACACAAATTTTGGGTATGCTAAGCTTGATTTTTTTTTTATGACAATCTTATGTCAATTGATTATGTTTCAATTGATGTCCTAATACAAGTTTATGCATCGTTTTATTTGGTATTTCATAAAGCGGGAGAAAATTCGTATTTTATCTTTCAATTCATATTTTGTTTACCTTTGATTTTCACTCCCATACTTTATGATAAAAAATAATTGAAAAATGAATATTGATTTTAAATTGGTATCATATGTTCAAAATGAAAAATACTTTCAATTGATATTAAGATGTTTATTTGTTTACCTTCAATTTGGTATCACAAATGATTTTATTTCATATGGTATCTATATCTTGTGATATCTTAATTTAAGAAAAATTTAAAATTTGTAATGTTTATTTTCAATTGATATCTTAAAATTTGATTTACTAAGATATCTCAAAATTTTGTTTTAATAAGAAAATTAAAAATGTTTTGATTTATATTGCCTATATGCAAGTGGAGCTTAACATCTCTTCTACATATAGATTCATGTCGAGTGTATCTTATATTGAGAAGCTTGACAACTCTTCTTTATGCGGTACACGTGTGTATGGGAGCTTCACATCTCCTCTTATGCATTGCATATTATGTGTTATGTGAATTAGGGCTTGTCATCCTTTCTTCATGTAATGCTTGTATGTAGGAAATTAACTTAGCGTCTTCCTCTTCATGAATGTATATCGCATATATCTTTTATTGATTGATTTGAGTTCACCTCTTTGTGGGAGAGAACATTATTTTTGTGTTTACTTTAACCCCTTTATTGATGATTGACAAAAAGGGGGAGAAGTATTTCAGTATATATGCATGTTTTGAAAAGGATTTATGTTTATGCATATATGTTTTGTTTTGCAAATAGGAGAAAAAGGATTTGATGTGTTTCATGTTTGTTTATGCATGTTTATCTCCTTATATTTGCATACATGTTTGTTTAGATTCATGTGCTTCATTGCCATATATTATTATTTATTGTGACGCATGAGTTAAGGGGGAGCTTCTTTGAAGCTTAACTTTAATACATGCATATATAACTCCATGAGTTTTGTCATCATCAAAAAGGGGGAGATTGTTGGCCCAGAGGCCTTCCACACTTAATTTGATGATGATTAACTCATGTAGTTATGTTTACTATTAATCTTGTGATGTTTAGTTTCAGATCTTTAGCAAAGATATAAGTAGGTGATTAGCTTCAACAAAGGTGTTTTGGAGCTTCTCACATGGTGATTCAAGAGCCCGAGCATCAAGATCATATATAGCACTCGTTGGAGTCAAGCTCGGTGGATCACGGTTTGGATCGAGTCGGCTTGAAGACAGCATTCGTCAAGAAGACTTCGGTACTTAGTTTAGTTTTGTGTTTAGATCCATTTGTAAAGACTAGATAGTGTGATATGCTCAAGTTCACAACACACACACGTTTCATGTTTTGGTTTTCAGTTTTGGTTTAACCGATCTTGGTTTTCATGAATAGATAGATTCAAAACAAGTTTACATTGTTTAATGTATATTAGAATTGTTCTATATACATGTATGCTTCATAGACTTAGACAAACTTATTTTGATTTGCATATTCATGTGTTTGGAGTTTGTATTTTAACAAAACATATTTTCAGATTTAATGTCAAAAACATTGATATATATCTTTATATGTATATTTGAGTATATCCATATAGTACATGCTTAAAGTTGTTTCTATATCATGTTTTTGTATTTGGATGAGTTTTGGACAAAACGAATTTTCAATTCAAAAATACAAGTTTTGGAAAATACGGATTTTGGTTTTCGGTAAAATTTTTATAACACAAAAAGAGTTCAAAATGTTTGTAACTTGGTTTGATTTTTACTCAAACAAGTTTGTATATCAATGTATTATTTTGAACTTATTTTTGTGAAATTTTAGAAATTTTATGGGATTTATTTGACAAATAAAAACCAAGTTTTCAATCCCTATATTAGTCTGGTCTGGCTTCTGCCGGTCGACCGGATCGGTCGACTGAGCTTGAAGTCGGTCGACCGAGTCGGTCAACCGACGTGCACAGAACGTGCACGCCAGGTCTGCTGGAAGGTCGGTCGACCGACCCCGGTCGACCGCAGAGAGCTTCTGCTCTCTGGAAAGCCCCGATCAACCGGGTCAGTCGACCGACAGAGAGCTCTGCTCTCTGTTCCAGGGTGCGGTCGACCGGGCCGGTCGACTGAGGCTCCAACGGTCGAATTTTTCACCATTGGCGGTCGACCGGGCCGGTCGACCGCCAGCCGCCAGGGCTGAAAAACAGCCCTAACGGCTAGTTTTTTCATGGGGCTATTTATACCCCCATTGAGAGGTATTTTACACGAAGATTTCAAGAGCCAAAAATTCTCCTATCTACAAGTGTTTTATGCGAGTTTTCAAATGTGTTTTTAGAGCCAAAAAGGATTCATCTTTGTTTGTTTTTAAAAGAGTTAGAAAATCATTTGAAAAGAAAAATCTTTGGGAATTGGTTTGATCTTTATTTTCTATTCTACCTAAAGTTTTCTCTAGAGTTTTTCTTTGAGTTTTTGATTTCCAAACTCTTTGTTTTTCACACTTGAGCTATATCTCCTATCCTATCTAGAGGATCTTTTATTTGTGGGAAAAAGTGTTTGTGGTTGAAATATACCACCTTGTTGTTATCCTCCTTCTTTGTTGATATCCCTCTTGGGTAGAGGTTGATTGTGGAGTGATAGTTGGCTCCCTCTAGTGAGAGGTGGAGATTGGATTTGTATCCCTCTTAGTGAAAAGGTGGTTGTGGTTGTTTGGCTAAGGGCCTACCCCTCTTGTATGAGGTGGTATTTGTGCTGCCTCTAGTGAGAGGTTGTATTCGGTTGAGAGAGGAGTTGTTTACTCCGGTTGTATTTGCCCCAAATCCTCGGTGGAGATTCCCTGTGTGGGAGTCCTGTGTGGACAAGTTAGTGGATTGGAAATCCTTTTGGGTGAAGGCGGGGACGTAGAGCTGGGTGCTCGAACCTTGAAACAAATCTTATTGTTTGCGCTTGATCCATTGACTCTAACTCTCTCTCTTTATATTGTGCCATTGCATCATTTAGATTGTCATACATTCATTATATGCTTGGTTTGTTTGTGTGTGCCTCACTTGTGCTTAACCACGAGAGCTTCATATAGCGCCTCAACTCTTATTCAAAGGAATCAAGAGGAGTTAGTCCAGAGCCCTTCACCGGAAATTCGGCTACACTCGTTGGTTGCATTAAGTGTTGTTGCAATTAAGTTTTTAATTTTCGCATTTAGTTCATTAGATTAGCCGTACACCTATTTACCCCCCCCCTCTAGGTGTACCTTCAAATATGGTATCACAAATCCCATAGGAATAGGCCTAGGCTTGTGCATATTCGGAGGGAGAGAAAGAACAGGAGGGGTAGCAGTGCTAGTACACCCTACAGAACCACTGGTGGCCACAAGGTGATCCCTCAAGAATGTGGCCACGCGCGACAATTTATGGCGATCATTTAACGTGGAAACTATATAAGGACCCATCAGTTTCCTCCATTCGGGTGCAAGTTGTCTATTATAATATTATACAATTACATGAATAAGAGCATGACACAAGAGAGATAGCATAGGAGACTCAGGGTTCAAGAGTACAAGGGTTCAGTAGTATCCGAAGATACAAGAGTTCAGGAGTACATGATCATAATCACTCTACATATAACAGGAGTATGAGAGAAGGTAAAAAAACCAGTCAGTGACAACATGCATGTATCAGGTGTCAGGTGGAGAACAATAATACAAGCAGTACATAAACACAGGGTTATGACATCATTCACGTAACCGATCACACGGCTAGTTCAGGAATATAGAGTAAAGAATATTTCAAACTCTTCACAATCATAACTATAATTATAATTGATTAGGCTATTAAATAGCTATGCAGAGTTGAGCAAAGTGAGAGCGTATCTAGGTATAGCAATTATAATAATTATTGTACAATCAACCGAAGAAGCAAGGCTGGAGCGAGGATAGCGTACAACGCTAGATGGCATCATGCTCAACGTAGTTACCGCTCGTAGTATAGTTAAACACATACTGCGACGCGAGCATATGAACACTATGTTAGTGCACGTGATGAAACTATGCTCATGACATAACTACGCTCGAACAGAGTTAGTGATAAAATGTTTAGAGCTAGGCTCGCCTACCAGGTAGAGCATGAAAAGGCCGGAGGGCTAAGGGCGTCCACAAAGGGTTGACCAAATAAGAGAGCCCGAAGGCTAAACTAAACCCTGAGGCTGTACAAGAGTACTTGCACAAGGGTTAGTACCAACACATACATATAAATAGGTAACAAACAGACTATACATAGAGTGACGGAGCCCAGAGGCTAAATGAGAACCACAGAGTGGTTAAACTTGTCCCGTGCAGCTACCACTAAACCCAGCGGATGCAAGGTGGGCAAACCTATTGGGTAGCCCGGGGTTGCGCTGGCCCGAAGGCCGAATAGGTACCTGCAGAAGTGTTGGTACCAAACACGCATCCAATACAACTAAAAGAACATAGCAGATAGTAAGACTAGGCGTATAGACATGCGAAGCTAAGTAGTGCTAGGGCAAGGTTAGCAAGCAACATTACCCTAAAGTGCACGGTAGAGCTATACACGTGAGACGGGAAGAGTGTCTAACCACTACATCATCATGCATAACAAAACTCTCGCTCGAGCGAATCTAGCGGATAAACGCTGAGTGCTAAATTCACCGTCCAGTGGGAAGCAGATTTACATAAACTGCAAAGCAGTTGAGCCCGTAGGCTAAGTGTAACCCGGAGGCTGAACGAGAGCCCGGAGGCTCATACGACCATGAAGGGTCGGCCACACATGGTAATAAAGTAGTAATAAAACAATATCACAGGTAGTGTATATGAACATGTATTAGGTTATACTACTACAGACATTAGTCCACAGAATATAGTACACATCATCGATATACATATAAAACACCGATTCAAACACCAATGACACAATACAACACATCGCCTACATATACAAATATCCATAACCACCCAAATACAACGGTGAAATTACTCACCTATCAGGGGTCTGAATATGGGCAGTGAGGCACAGACAAGCATTTGGCAAAGAGATAGAAAGAGGAGGGATACAGAGAGAGAAGAGAGAATGAAGAGAGATATAGAAGATCTAGAGAGTAGAGATTATAGAGAGACATAGAAAGATCTAGAGAGAAGAGAGATGATGAGGGAAAGAAAACAATGTAGAGAGAAGGGAGAGAAGAATCAGAGAGAGGAAGTGAGAGCCAGAGGGGAGAGAGAAGCCTAGACGGCGTGGGTGGCTGGCAAGGTGGCGCTGAGGTAGCGGGGTCACCCGGGCCACGGCCAGAAAGGGGGAGGAGGAATGAGGAGAAAAGAAAGAGAAGAAAAAGGAAGAAGAAGAAGAAGAAGGAGAAGGAGAGAAAGGGGGTCAGGTGGTGACGATGACGATCGCCAGCCATAGGCAGCGGATCTGGGTCAAGGAGGAGAAAGAAGAGAAGGTGGAAGAAGAAAAGAATAGAGATAAGGAAAAGAAGAGAGAAAAGAGAGGGAAGAAGGGGGTCGCTCGGCTTCGCCAGAGGGAAGAGGCCGGCCAGGGTCGCCGCCGATGAGGGGGTTATGGATCTGGCCAGAGAAGAGGAGGTTTTGGAAGAGAGGGAGGAAGTAGGAGTTAGAGAAAGGGAGGAGGAAGAGAGAGATGGGAGGGGGCATCAGATCTGGAGGCCGCCGGGGCTGAGCGGCCGGCGAGGGGGTGCTGAAGGTCAGCCGGAGACGTAGGGATCTGGCCTGGGCTTCGCCTCGCCAAAGAAAGAAAGAGAGGCAAAGTTGAGAGAGAAAGAAAAATGTAAAAAGTTAGTAGAGAGAAAGAAAGAGAAGAAATAAGTGGAAGAGAGAGAGAAAGATTAGTCTACGATTCTGCATCAATATATCGCATTTTTCTACAGATTTATGAATAAAATAACGCTTCTCACTCGTATTTTGGTCTCTTTTGCAGATAATCAAGACAAAAAGGAAAAACGGGTAATAAGAGCCTAATTAAACCCAATTTCGGGTAATTAAATCTCATTACTTGGAGGCCAAGCAAGAGAGTTTTTAAAAGATACATTGGATCCAGAAGTTGGGCGTGAATCTGAAGAAAATCGAATCCAATTTACCCAAACCAGAATCATCTAGAAGGTCCTCGCAGTAGGACGAAACCAGGGACCTAAGTCCCCGGTATTACTCCGAAAACGCAGCAAAGTGCCTCATTTCCTCATCTATGTGGAGGATCCACGCGTCGATCTTCAACACGTGGCCTCGTCTTATCAAACCCTAGCTCTTTTGCATATAAATACAACATTTGAGGGCCAGAAACAGGGCAATTGAGAGCTGTAGATAGGATTTCTCTTTTCTAGTTGTTGAGTAGGAATTTCTTCTCCTTTTTTTATAGGTCGCCGGGGCTGAGCGGCCGGCGAGGGGGCGCTGAAGGTTGGCCGGACGCGTAGGGATCTGGCTTGGGCTTCGCCTCGCCAAAGAGAGAAAGAGAGGGATAGTGGAGAGAGAAAGAAAAATGTAAAAAGTGAGTAGAGAGAAAGAAAGAGAAGAAATAAGTGGAAGAGAGAGAGAAATGATTAGTCTACGATTCTGCATCATTATATCGCATTTTTTTACATATTTATGAATAAAATAATGCTTCTCACCCGTGTTTTGGTCTCTTTTGCAGATAATCAAGACAAGAAGGAAAAAGGGGTAATAAGAGCCTAATTAAACCCAATTTAGAATAATTAAATCTCATTACTTGGAGGCCAAGCAAGAGAGTTTCTAAAAGATACATTGGATCCAGAAGTTGGGCGTGAATCTGAAGAAAATCGAATCCAATTTTTCCAAACCAGAATCATCTAGAAGGTCCTCGCAGTAGGACGAAACCATGGAGCAAAACCAGGGACCCGATCCCTGGTATTACTGCGAAAAAGCGGCAAGGTGCCTCATTTCCTCGGCTATGTGGAGGATCCACGCGTCGATCTTCAACATGTGGCCTCGTCTTATCAAACCCTAGCTCTTTTGCATATAAATACAACATTTGAGGGCCAGAAACAGGGCAATTGAGAGCTGTAGATAGGATTTCTCTTTTCTAGTTGTTGAGTAGGAATTTCTTCTCCTTTTTTATATTTTTTTCTTTCTTTTTAGATCTTGTAGTAGGACCTGAGTTGATTCTAGAGAGAGAGATATTGATGTAATAGAGAGTGATAATCTATGTAAAGGTGTCTCCTTTCCTCTCTATTGTAATCTTCTCCATCTTCTACATGGTGCTTAGTTGGTTTTTTTCTCATGGCAATCTAACTATTACCAGTAACTAGCTAACTTTTTATTTGATAATCTACATGAATCTAATAACCTCTACTAGGCCTTGCTCTTACAAAAGTCATTAATGGTTCATAATGATAGATTCTAACATTCTAACATTCTGACATCTAACCACTAACATGCTAACTTGCAATGTCTTCTTTATTTCATGCTCACCTCTACTTGATTTTGATGATCTAATAATAACTTGTACCTTGTTGTGTGGAATGGATATGTTTGAATGTGAAAAACAATTTCATGTGCCATGCTTTGTAATGCTCTTGAAGCTAAGGACTAGTGATGGCCAAGAATTCATGTGAGGTAACTATCACTAAGAGGTTAGCATATTAGTGGAGCAATTAGTAGTTAGTAGCTATGAGATTTTTTTAATCATTTTTATCTTCTCTTTTTATTTGTTTTAAAAATCAATTTGAAAACCACTTCTTTTATCTTCTTATCGTCGTTTTCATTGCCTTCTCTAGCTATCACTTCTGGTTTTCTTTTCTTTTCTTTTTTCATTCTTTAACAAAGAATAACTATTAACAAAACACGTGAATATCGGACTATTAATGCTTCTATCGCCCCCTGTCCCTGTGGATTCGACCCGTATAGCCTATATGCTATAATGGAAGTATCGAGAAAGGCAAAGAACACATTTTTACACGGATTTAAAATACACATTTTCAAGTGCTAATTTTTTCCCGACTAGGAGAAGATATTTGTTGGGTGGCTTGGATTTCGCCACGTGGAAAATAGGGAGAAAGACAAGAAAAGAGAAGGAAGAAAAGGATAGGGAAAACCCAAATAAAATAATATAAATAATAGAGTAAAATTTGAGAAATTCCAAAAAACCTCCAAAATTTTCCAGAGATGGAAAACATCATCTTGAAGAATAATATGAAATCAGATTCCAGAAATTAAATTTTATTTATAAATTAAAATTTCAGAATCAACCGATGATACTGACGGACACCAAATTCGATCGAATTTTGATTAATTCAAAAAATCTCTAAAAATGCGCTAAAGTAGAAAATATGATATTGAGAAATAATGTAGAAGGAGGTTTCAGAAATTCAACTCTGTTTGCAAATTAAAAATCTTGAAATTGATTAACAGTACTGGTCGCCAATAATTTTTGGAAATTTACAAACTAAGAAAAATTCTAGAAAATCTAGAAAAATCCAAAATAATTAATAATATTTAAAACTAAAACAGGTCAAATCCAACTATAAGGAAGGTCAAATCAAGTAAAATCACTAAATGAAAGAGATCAAGTCCCGAGTTTGGACTCAGGCTAGCACTGGGTCCACAGAATATGGTTCTGATATAAAAAAATAATAAAAACAATAATAAAAGAAAAATTAATGCGAGAAAAATAGGAAAAATACGAGTGAAAATTGGGACATTTATCTGAGTACGTATTTCAGGGATTGGGTGTTAAAATATATATGGATAAACTTGAGTAGTTCCAAAGGGACTCGATCCTGAATCCTGTAATTCTTACGATTTTGATAATGTAATTAACCTATAAATTAAGCTACTAACAAGTTGGATTAGTAGTGTTATCTTATTTCAAGATAAGACTTTACTTGAAGGATGGATGAATTTGAGCTACCAATGTCACATACATATGGAGGATGGAAGGAATTATGTGATGCTCCACAAATTTCATATTCAAACTAACAAAGAGCTATTAGAAGCAAAACATATTTAGATCCACAAGATCAAGCTATTATAAGATACATCAAGGTATGAAAGAGCAAGAATGAGTTAAAGATATATTGAGCTACATATTTCATCAATAGAAGCTATATAAGTAATCATATAGTAATCAAATATATATTTGGCACATAGTAAGATCTTTCTATTTCTCTTTTTAGGTAGAATCTCCATTCTACCACCTCATCCTACCACGCAACTTGATTCTACCATATCTGTCCTTACAGACTTAACTGAGATTGTTCTGTCTTAATTCTAGTTCAATTCCGATTATTCTCTGAACTTTATATTTTCAATACTGTGGTGACTAGGTTATATCACCACATAAGTTGTACTTCACTTGGTTAACTTCCTACTCTTTACATTAACTTCTTTCATACAAGTGGGTTGTACATACCTCTTTGCAAACTAAAAATCTGGGTCTGTCCATGTCACACTGTCCTGCTGTTTGACAGTATTGCAGCCCCAAACTGTTTGATTGTCACAGCTGGATTAGAGTTCTGTTGGGAATGTATTATGGGAGAAATCTTCATTACTTTCTCTCTCTAAAGACTCCATACATTCTCTATATCCTAAACCGTAACAGTAGCATTTATTGCCCAAGATTTAGCAAGGTTGTGACATCTTGTTTCAACAGTACTAAAAACTCAAATGGGCAGAAAAACTCTATCTCTCTCTTGTTTCCAACGGTTAGATTCATTTTGAACTTGACTTGTTTATATATTACCTTATTCATTCATTGCAAGTACAAGAGAACACATCCTGAAAATTCAGCAAAGCAAAAACAGTGCTCTTCAACCATTCAAGCCTTAAATTTTAGATCTCATCAAACTAAAGTAGTTGAGCCAATCATCTATATTCAAGTTCTCAATTTTCAGAGGAAGTCTCAAGTATTCAATACAAGAGAATTCCATCACTTCATTTACTTCTCTATTGAAGAATCTCATTTTCATCTTCTATATTTATTATAGATTCTCATTCTTATTGTTTTAGACTTATTATGCCAAGTTATTGATTGATAATACTCAAAACTAAATAATTGCATAGAGTCTCCTATTGTATTTTATCATTGTGCTTATTTTAGTTCTCAATATTGTGTTAGAAAACAAAATCTTTTGTCATATTCACTGTCGTGTACCTCAAGATAGAGGTGGTGTGAAAAATCTAAGATCGGGAGTATCTTGGTGGTTTGTTAATCCAAGATTGGACAATATCTTAGTGGATTGAAAATCCAAGCTCAAGGAAGAGTCTTGGTGGTTGTAATCCCTGCTTCAAGGAGAAGTTTTTTAGTGGATTTACAAATCCTAAAAAGGAAACCACTAGGTGATAGATGTAGGGGAGTTTCCCAAACCACCTTAAAATTGTTTGCATTCTCTCTGCTGTTATTAGTGTATCTTATCTACTACACATTTACTGTTATATTACTATTTTCTTCTCTCTGTTGATTCTACCACCCATCTTACTATCAAACTGGATGATTCTATCAGTCTGTCTTATTTTATAGTTTTGTCTTATAAATTGCATATTTAATTTTTAATTATCCTTGACCCTATTTTCCCCCTCTAGGGTCCAACAAATCCTTCCTGCTCAAATACAATCATACATCATCTGAATACAAGATCCATTCCATTAAAGTTGATCTGTATTATTTCAAGTATCTATAAACTAAAAATCAAGTATTTTAAATACTTTTTGCCCATGCATCAAGTAGGGAAAAACGGATGGCTTAAATAGTGAGTTGGTTAGTTTAACAGTGTAGAACATTTTGAAACCTAACAGAAATTGGTTTGTCAGAGTTTTTAAATGCTTAGATCATGATCAGATCGTCGGATCGAGAATTTGTATGTCTAAAGATATGAATCTAACCAACTCACTACTCTTGGCCGTACATTTTATGCCGCTTGACATATAGGCAAAAAATATTCAAAACACCTGATTTTGACTTTTAGTTACTTTAAATAATATAGATCAACTTCGACGGCATGGATCTTGTATTTGAGTGTCGTATGTTGGTATTTGAGTGGAAAAGATTCGGGCTCGAATCCTTCTGGAACTACACAAGCCTATCTCTCTATACATATGAGGTATCTGTACCTCAGCCGCCAGCTGAGAGAACTCTCTCAGCTGGCACTGCGCTATGGTCCCAGTCTTAAAAAAATTTCAGATGTTCTCAGTCTAATTAGCACTGCGACCATAATAGCATTGCTCACAAAACATAGCAACCATGGTCGCAGTCCTCACAAAACACTACGCCATGGTCCCAGTCCTCACAAAAATACTGCGACTATGGTAACAGTTTTCACAAAAACACTACGACTAGGATCTGTGGCTGAGATTTAGCTACGTCGCCACCGGCTGAGATTCAACCACGTCGCCGCCAGCTAAGAGAGTCTCTCAGCTGGCGGGTACATTTTTCTATATATATACACGTATTTGTACCTCAGTTGCTCTCTCAGCTGACAGTGCGACCTGGTTGCAGTCCTAAAATATTTAGATATTCTCAGTCTAATTAGCACTGCGGTCATGGTGACTGTCCTCACAAAAAAACTACAACCATGGTGCAATCCTCAAAAAAACACAGCGACCCTCATCAATATTGCGACCATGGTAGCAATTTTCACAAAAACACTGCGACCATGATAGCAGTCCTCAAAAAATACTGCGACCATGGTCACTGTATCGCTGCGACCAGGATCTGTTGCTGAGATTCAGCCACGTCGCTGCCGGCTGAGGGAGTCTCTCAGCTGGTGGCTGAGGTACATCTCTCTCTCGCTCTCTCTCTCTCTCTCTCTCTCTCTCTCTCTCTCTCTCTCTCACACACACACACACACAGATAGATAGATAGATAGACTTACTTGTGTAGTTCTGGAAAGATTCGTGTAACACCCCGCTTCCGGAATACGTACTTAGTTGCGTATTCAGATTTCTCGACCGTATTTTTGATCTACTTCCCGTATTTATTTTGTATTATGCGTGTTTACGTGATCGTTTTGTCTTGGATTTGGATTCGTGGATTCGGAGTCAACCTTAGTTTGAACCGAAGGCCCGATCCCAGAGTATTGCTCGGTTTGGACATTCTGGTATTCCGATTTGACCGATTCTGGTTTTAAATATCATTTTCCAATATTTTAGATTTTATATGATTTTCTGGAATTTTCCTGGATTAAGTTGAAAATCTTCAAAACCGGTATCGGCCAGTATCGTTGACCGATTCCCGGATTTTTAATTTACAAACGGTTTGGAATTACCAAAAGTGCCTTTAGACATTATTTCTTAAATCACATTTCCCATCTAAATACTTTTTCTAAGAATTTTCTGAAATTATTGAAAACCCGGCCAATCCGGCGTATACCGAGATTGACGGTTGACCTTATGATTTTTATCTTGAAAAGGAGATTGAATCTTTGAAAACCGATTTCACCAAAAATCATTTTATAATATTTATGATTTTTGAGGATTTTTGGGAAGCTTTCCGAGCTATTTCATTTTTGGGCCTTTCCGGTGTTTTCCCAGATACCGAGAAGATTGTTCCATATATTCCACTTTGTCTTTTTTCATTTTCTCTCTCCTTCCTCAAACGCGGATCTCACCTACCTGGGATTCCGCATTTATTATGAAGATCCTTCCCATTCCGCATTTAATGCACTTCAGATCAAATCCCATCAATTATCATGACTTTCTCTCTCCTCTGTTGGAAACGCAGCTTTTGGCTTTTCCCTAAACGCGGCTTAATCCATGCGTTTAAACCATTTTTGCCCAAACGCAGGTGGTGTGCTGCGTTTGAGATGGGAAACGCAAGACTTCACATTGGTTGTTTTTGTCTTATTTGGAGTGCAACATTACAATATTCCTTTTTCTCTCTCTTCATTTAATTCTCCTCTCCCAAAACATCATTTCCAAGATACCCCCACTCCTTTTTCTTCATCACAACCGGCCATGTGGCCAAGAGACATCAAATCCCCCTCAATTTTGCAAAAACACCCTTCCCTTTATTTATTTACATCACTTCACAAACTCAACTCCTATAAATACCCCTCTCCTTCTTTCTTTCTTCATTTTACTTCTCCTTCTTCCTCCTTGCTTCCTGCAGCCTCCAACAGAGAAGCCACCAAGAGAGAGCTCCTTCTCTTACTTCCCTTGTTTACCCAACCTTCATCTTCTCCATAACTTCTTCACCAAGTACACCACCTTCAACCTCTCTCCATCACTTTGTGAGACCGGCCACTCCTTGGGATTTTGGCCGCGTTCTTCTCCGTTGACAAACTTGGAACCGGCCACTCCTTTTGGATTGGGGCCGTGTTTCTTCTCCATTGGCAAGACTTTGGGCCGGCCACTCCTTTTGGATTGGGGCCGAACTTCCCTTCGTTGGACGCGGCAAGGATCTTGATAGGCGAGTAATCTCGCTATCCGCTTGCCTTCTTACGCGAGTGTTTTTCCTCGCCAAAGACTTGATTAACTTGTAGTTTATCAACATAAGATCACAACTCTTAAAAGCTGTTACTGCTCACTGTCTCCCAGTATTAGTCGACTTGCCCAAATCATAAGTCGACTAACCCTTGAAACGCAGCCTGGTTATTCTGGAACGCACCTTATTAGTCGACTAATCCTTTGTGCCAGCCGACTAACCTTTTCCTGAAACGCGTCCTTTTCCTGGAACGCTGCCTATTCTTTCATCCCTTATTGACCAACTCTTTCTTGTGAGACGCGGACTTGTGAAACGCGGATTCATAAGACGCGGGCTTGTGGAACGCGACTTCGTGAGACGCAGTTTTGCGAAACGCAGCATGCTAGTCGACTACCCCTTGTGTCTAGTCGACTAACCTTGATTCCTAAACGCAGCTTGACTGGTCGACTACTTATGATTTCCAGTCGACTAACTTTTCTGTCTGAAACGCGGCTCTTTGAGACGCGCCCCTTCCCTGAGACGCGCCACTTCCCTGAGACGCGCCACTTTCTAGAGACGCGCCGTTTCTCTGAAACGCAGCTTTCCCAAACGCAGCCTAGCTAGTCGACTTGTCTCTTTGTTATAGTCGACTAACTCCTTGCTTAGTCGACTACCCATGAATCCCTAGTCGACTATCTTTAGCTAACTGCTGTGATTGATCACTTCCTTGAATATGGACTTTATCCTCGGGACTTGTATTATTTGTTATGATATTTTCATGACTTGTCACCTGCCTAATATCACCATCCTGTCATGCTATCACTCAACACCCAGCATGATCTACTTGACTTGTGATTATCATGTTTACGGGAATCTTGCCTTGTTATTGTGTATGGAACTAAGTGCCACACAGAGCAAAGTGCCACACTACTCGGTGGGGGCCACCTCTTGAATCTGTGGGGGCCACCTCTAGAATCCATCCCCTCAGAACAAAGTGCCACATGGAACAAAGTGCCACACCATACTCGGTGGGGGCCACCTCTTGAATCTGTGGGGGCCACCTCTTGAATCTGTAGGGCTATTCCTGTTATGACCTGTTATTCCCGTAATTTGATAATATTGATAAGCTACCACTTGCACTGGGAATGGGAGGAAGTAATGGATGCCGGAATGATACCTTACTTATAGTAATGGAATAAAATACTGACGATTCGTGTTAGTGGGACTTTGGGCCCACAGAAGATGCGTGTTAGGGGGACTTTGGGCCTCCAAACTGGTCCCAGGTGTATGGGAACTACTATAAGAAGTGTTATCAGTTCTCCATCTGCTTCCGTTAACAACCCTCGCCTTGCTTATATATGGATGTATGTGTGTTGGGGTGTACACCCGGACACATACCCAGATATATGGGTCAGACGAGTAATAATAAGTGCCTGTCATGATTCTTGTTATGATCCTTGTTATGCCTGTTATGATTCCTGATATGACTCTTGTTATAATTCCCGTTATGACACCTGTATTGGACTCCTGTTATGATGCCTGTTATGATTCTTGTTATGACTCCCGTTATGTACTCCTGTCATGCCTGTTATGTACTTCTGTTATGACCACTTTGTGACTTGTGATTGTATGTGCTTGGATTACGATGATATGAGATAGAGGTATATAAATGAGGGTTTCCTTGTTTGGATTATTCCTTCGACGTACTAGTCTCATGGAAGCGTGACCTAAGCTTGTGCAATCGGTTTTGCTCGTAATCGGATTTCCTGTTTTATGATGATTATGATATACTTGTTCATGCCTGCTATATTTGTGTTCTAACCCCTGTTTTCTGAACTTGATATCCTTTGTACTTGATATCCATTGTTGTATTCACACTTGTGCTCATCCTGGCTCGCCACCTGGCTTTTGCATTACACTCGCCTGGGGAGTTTCATCTGACTCCCCTGGATTCTCATGTCCAGGTTTTGGAGCTTGGAGCGTGTGGATCCTTCCTGTTGCTGATCAGAGTGGCGCAGCGGTAGCGTGGATCTCCAGCCTACCGTCCAGAGCCACGTCCTTCCAGGCCCCTGTGTGCCTCTCGAGTTTCCTTATAGTGAACTCGTGAGTGCCTTTCATCGTTTACTCCTGTATGCTCCTCGTATTCTCGCATTTGCACCTATCAGGTGATGTAATATTATTGTAATATCGGATCACCTCTGGTGATAACTTTGTAATTGTACCTATGTGTTGGAATGTATAATGCACCACTTGCTTCCGTACTCTGATTCTTGCCTGTACTGATGCTTAGCGTATATACGTGAAGGTACTTCTGACTTGCGTATATACGTTGCAGTAACGTCCCCGTATCAGCGGGATCGGGGCGTTACAGGTTGGTATCAGAGCCTAGGCTCTTACTTCCTCAGTACGTCCAGATGGCAAATTAATGGTAAAGAAATTTGCAACTGGAATGCATGAGTCTTGGTTGTACATTCCAACTACAAGTACAGAGTTATCTATTTCTTCCTTCTGATCTATTTCTTGAAATTTGAGACCCTTCAATCTTTTTCCTTCCAGTTTCTTCTTGTCACCCTTTTAACCAACTCAGATATGGAAAGAAGGGGAACACGTAATGGCCCTAATGCCTCTCAAGATGGACCCAACAGAGACAGTGATGGTATGATGAGGGTACTTCAGGGGATGATGCAGAGTCAACAGCAGCAGACAGAGCTGCTGCGTCAAGGACTGTTGGTTGCACCCCGAGAACAGAGGCCAGGAAATGTGTCAGATTTCAGGAGATTACAGCCGGCAATCTTTTCGGGAACAGAAAAGCCCCTGGATGCAGAACAATGGCTGATAGACACAACAGATCTTTTGAAGGCGGCCCGAGTTCCTGATGAGAACCAAGTGGAAGTGGCCAAGATACAGCTAAGAGATGTGGCCAGAACATGGTGGTTGGCAGAAGAGGCAACACTGGAGAAACCCATTACGTGGGATCAATTCTCAAAGGGTTTCTATGAGAGGTTCTTCCCGGCAACAGCTCAAAAAGAAATGGAAGAACAATTCATCCGGCTACAGCAACGGAATCGGTCAGTGGATGAATATGCTGCCGAATTCTTGAGGCTCAGCAGGTTTGCTCCCTACATGGTGTCAGACGAAGAAAAGAGGGCGAGCAGGTTTCAACAAGGGCTGAAGATGGATGTCCAGATGTTCCTTATCCCTCAACAGCTGAAGACATACTCTCAGGTCCTTTCCATTGCCCGTGAAGTAGAAAGGGGACTGGAGAAGAAGAGTGAGAACCAGGTGCAGAGCAAGTCAGTGAAGAGGCCTTTTCAATTGATGAATGAGGAAGATACAGTTAGGACAACCCATGGCCCGATGATCAAGCGACCATTCCAACCTTCTCTTCCTCAGATCATATGTAACTTCTGCCACAAGCCTGGACATTATAGGAAGGATTGTCGAATGGCCAATGGACTATGCCTAGCATGTGGGACCGGAAGTCATGCAATAAGAGATTGCCCGTTCAGAAGGGTAGGGAATATGGCACCAGTTAGACCAGCACTTCCAGCCCCAGCACTTCCCGCTCCACCGCTAAGCAGGGACCCAGAACCCGTAGATCGAAGAGCCCCATTTCCACCCCAGCAGTATGATCACCCACAGAGAGGAGTAAGACCCAGAGCAGACTATGGCAGAGGCCAAATTCACAACATGGCGACAGAGGTGTCAGAGGAAGCAGCAGCAGCAGAGTATGAAGCTCAGTACCTGGAGCAGGAACCTTGAGGATGTCACTGTACAAGCAACCCCTGACCTTTTGTATTTTGAGTTGGTTACCCTTGTCCAGCTAACCCTGATCTTTTGTACATTGGGTTGGTTACCCCTCTAAATATTCCGCCTTATCCTGTTCTCATTGTCCATCCTGGTCCTTCCTGTGTTCATCTTAACCCTGTTTTGGTTTTATGAAGCCTTCATTCCAGCCTTTGTCCTCCTTGTGTTCAATGTACCCCTTAACGAAATTGCGAGGACGCAATTTTTTGTAAGGTGGATGGATTGTAACACCCCGCTTCCGGAATACGTACTTAGTTGCGTATTCAGATTTCTCGACCGTATTTTTGATCTACTTCCCGTATTTATTTTGTATTATGCGTGTTTACGTGATCGTTTTGTCTTGGATTTGGATTCGTGGATTCGGAGTCAACCTTAGTTTGAACCGAAGGCCCGATCCCAGAGTATTGCTCGGTTTGGACATTCTGGTATTCCGATTTGACCGATTCTAGTTTTAAATATCATTTTCTAATATTTTAGATTTTATATGATTTTCTGGAATTTTCCTGGATTAAGTTGAAAATCTTCAAAACCGGTATCGGCCAGTATCGTTGACCGATTCCCGGATTTTTAATTTACAAACGGTTTGGAATTACCAAAAGTGTCTTTAGACATTATTTCTTAAAATCACATTTCCCATCTAAATACTTTTTCTAAGAATTTTCTGAAATTATTGAAAACCCGGCCAATCCGGCGTATACCGAGATTGACGGTTGACCTTATGATTTTTATCTTGAAAAGGAGATTGAATCTTTGAAAACCGATTTCACCAAAATCATTTTATAATATTTATGATTTTTGAGGATTTTTGGGAAGCTTTCCGAGCTATTTCATTTTTGGGCCTTTCCGGTGTTTTCCCAGATACCGAGAAGATTGTTCCATATATTCCACTTTGTCTTTTTCCATTTTCTCTCTCCTTCCTCAAACGCGGATCTCACCTACCTGGGATTCCGCATTTATTATGAAGATCCTTCCCATTCCGCATTTAATGCACTTCAGATCAAATCCCATCATTATCATGACTTTCTCTCTCCTCTGTTGGAAACGCAGCTTTTGGCTTTTCCCTAAACGCGGCTTAATCCATGCGTTTAAACCATTTTTGCCCAAACGCAGGTGGTGTGCTGCGTTTGAGATGGGAAACGCAAGACTTCACATTGGTTGTTTTTGTCTTATTTGGAGTGCAACATTACAATATTCCTTTTCTCTCTCTTCATTTAATTCTCCTCTCCCAAAACATCATTTCCAAGATACCCCCACTCCTTTTTCTTCATCACAACCGGCCATGTGGCCAAGAGACATCAAATCCCCCTCAATTTTGCAAAAACACCCTTCCCTTTATTTATTTACATCACTTCACAAACTCAACTCCTATAAATACCCCTCTCCTTCTTTCTTTCTTCATTTTACTTCTCCTTCTTCCTCCTTGCTTCCTGCAGCCTCCAACAGAGAAGCCACCAAGAGAGAGCTCCTTCTCTTACTTCCCTTGTTTACCCAACCTTCATCTTCTCCATAACTTCTTCACCAAGTACACCACCTTCAACCTCTCTCCATCACTTTGTGAGACCGGCCACTCCTTGGGATTTTGGCCGCGTTCTTCTCCGTTGACAAACTTGGAACCGGCCACTCCTTTTGGATTGGGGCCGTGTTTCTTCTCCATTGGCAAGACTTTGGGCCGGCCACTCCTTTTGGATTGGGGCCGAACTTCCCTTCGTTGGACGCGGCAAGGATCTTGATAGGCGAGTAATCTCGCTATCCGCTTGCCTTCTTACGCGAGTGTTTTTCCTCGCCAAAGACTTGATTAACTTGTAGTTTATCAACATAAGATCACAACTCTTAAAAGCTGTTACTGCTCACTGTCTCCCAGTATTAGTCGACTTGCCCAAATCATAAGTCGACTAACCCTTGAAACGCAGCCTGGTTATTCTGGAACGCACCTTATTAGTCGACTAATCCTTTGTGCCAGCCGACTAACCTTTTCCTGAAACGCGTCCTTTTCCTGGAACGCTGCCTATTCTTTCATCCCTTATTGACCAACTCTTTCTTGTGAGACGCGGACTTGTGAAACGCGGATTCATAAGACGCGGGCTTGTGGAACGCGACTTCGTGAGACGCAGTTTTGCGAAACGCAGCATGCTAGTCGACTACCCCTTGTGTCTAGTCGACTAACCTTGATTCCTAAACGCAGCTTGACTGGTCGACTACTTATGATTTCCAGTCGACTAACTTTTCTGTCTGAAACGCGGCTCTTTGAGACGCGCCCCTTCCCTGAGACGCGCCCCTTCCCTGAGACGCGCCACTTTCTAGAGACGCGCCGTTTCTCTGAAACGCAGCTTTCCCAAACGCAGCCTAGCTAGTCGACTTGTCTCTTTGTTATAGTCGACTAACTCCTTGCTTAGTCGACTACCCATGAATCCCTAGTCGACTATCTTTAGCTAACTGCTGTGATTGATCACTTCCTTGAATATGGACTTTATCCTCGGGACTTGTATTATTTGTTATGATATTTTCATGACTTGTCACCTGCCTAATATCACCATCCTGTCATGCTATCACTCAACACCCAGCATGATCTACTTGACTTGTGATTATCATGTTTACGGGAATCTTGCCTTGTTATTGTGTATGGAACTAAGTGCCACACAGAGCAAAGTGCCACACTACTCGGTGGGGGCCACCTCTTGAATCTGTGGGGGCCACCTCTAGAATCCATCCCCTCAGAACAAAGTGCCACATGGAACAAAGTGCCACACCATACTCGGTGGGGGCCACCTCTTGAATCTGTGGGGGCCACCTCTTGAATCTGTAGGGCTATTCCTGTTATGACCTGTTATTCCCGTAATTTGATAATATTGATAAGCTACCACTTGCACTGGGAATGGGAGGAAGTAATGGATGCCGGAATGATACCTTACTTATAGTAATGGAATAAAATACTGACGATTCGTGTTAGTGGGACTTTGGGCCCACAGAAGATGCGTGTTAGGGGGACTTTGGGCCTCCAAACTGGTCCCAGGTGTATGGGAACTACTATAAGAAGTGTTATCAGTTCTCCATCTGCTTCCGTTAACAACCCTCGCCTTGCTTATATATGGATGTATGTGTGTTGGGGTGTACACCCGGACACATACCCAGATATATGGGTCAGACGAGTAATAATAAGTGCCTGTCATGATTCTTGTTATGATCCTTGTTATGCCTGTTATGATTCCTGATATGACTCTTGTTATAATTCCCGTTATGACACCTGTATTGGACTCCTGTTATGATGCCTGTTATGATTCTTGTTATGACTCCCGTTATGTACTCCTGTCATGCCTGTTATGTACTTCTGTTATGACCACTTTGTGACTTGTGATTGTATGTGCTTGGATTACGATGATATGAGATAGAGGTATATAATGAGGGTTTCCTTGTTTGGATTATTCCTTCGACGTACTAGTCTCATGGAAGCGTGACCTAAGCTTGTGCAATCGGTTTTGCTCGTAATCGGATTTCCTGTTTTATGATGATTATGATATACTTGTTCATGCCTGCTATATTTGTGTTCTAACCCCTGTTTTCTGAACTTGATATCCTTTGTACTTGATATCCATTGTTGTATTCACACTTGTGCTCATCCTGGCTCGCCACCTGGCTTTTGCATTACACTCGCCTGGGGAGTTTCATCTGACTCCCCTGGATTCTCATGTCCAGGTTTTGGAGCTTGGAGCGTGTGGATCCTTCCTGTTGCTGATCAGAGTGGCGCAGCGGTAGCGTGGATCTCCAGCCTACCGTCCAGAGCCACGTCCTTCCAGGCCCCTGTGTGCCTCTCGAGTTTCCTTATAGTGAACTCGTGAGTGCCTTTCATCGTTTACTCCTGTATGCTCCTCGTATTCTCGCATTTGCACCTATCAGGTGATGTAATATTATTGTAATATCGGATCACCTCTGGTGATAACTTTGTAATTGTACCTATGTGTTGGAATGTATAATGCACCACTTGCTTCCGTACTCTGATTCTTGCCTGTACTGATGCTTAGCGTATATACGTGAAGGTACTTCTGACTTGCGTATATACGTTGCAGTAACGTCCCCGTATCAGCGGGATCGGGGCGTTACAATTCGAGTCTGAATCCTTCCCACTCAAATAGAACTATACATCTTCTAAATACAAGAGTCATTCCATTGAAGTTGATCTATATTATTTCAAGTATCTATAAAACAAAAATCAAATATTTTAAAAACTTTTTGTCCATACATCAAGTAGGAGAAAAACAGATAGCCTAAATAGTGAATTGGTTAGTTTAATGATGTAGAACATTTGATATCTAACAAAAATTGGTTTGTATAGGTTTTAAATGTTTAGATCATGATCAGATGGCCAGATCGAAAATTTTTATGTCTAAAGATATAGTTCTAACCAACTAATTACTTTCGACCATCCATTTTGCGCCGCTTGATGGATAGGCAAAAAGTATTTAAAACACTTGATTTTTTATTTTAATTACTTTAAATAATATAGATCAACGTCAACGGAGTGGATCTTGTATTTAAATGTCGGATGTTGAAATTTGAGTGAGAAAGATTAGAGCTCGAATCCTTCCAGAACTACACAAGTCTATCTCTCTCTACACATGTACACATACAATTGCATAATAAGTAAAACCCTAATTCTAATACAATTAGTATTACATGATACTAATCCTAATAGTATTCTTAACACCCCCTCGCAAACTCACAATGAAGAGAAATTTGTGAGTTTGAATAAAATAAAATAAAATCTGAATAATATATGTTGAAAAATGTGAAACTTGATGTCGATCACATATGTGGCTCTTCAGATTACCGATGAATAGAGTTTGTAAAATCTTTAATATTCCCTCACAAACACATCATGAATGAAACATCGAGAATTTGGATGAGTGTGGGTGATGAGAAGAAAAGGTAGAAATGAATTCTAATCGATAATGAAGCACTTTGTGAAGGTTAATCTAACCCTCTTTCGCGAGTCCTAGTGCAGACTTTGAGCCTGTAGGCCTCTTTAGAATAGTCAGAGTAGAGTCCAAAAACTCAGAGTGTCTCTTTCGCTGGAAGTGAGACGAATATTTAACGTGTAAGTCTCTTTAGAATAGTCAGGGCAAACTCCAAAAAAATAAAAAGAAGAAGAAGAAGAAACCCATGTCTCTTTCGTTTGAAGTGGACTTTGAACCTGTAAGTTACTTTAGAATAGTTAGGGCAGACTTCAAAAATAACCCATGCATCTTTCACTTAAAGCTTGGTGGGCTTTGACATAGTGTGAAATCTGTTGATCGAAAAGAATATCAATTAGAGAAGAAGAAGAAATAGACAGGTTTTGAGAGATCTCTAAACTCAATAGAAGAGAGGTTTTGAGAAATTCTCAAACTTAATAGAAGAAGATGGAGACTGGTTGGACGAAAGAAGAACATCGTTAACTCTGTGACGTTGGTGATCATGCGTAGCCCATAAAGCCGAACTCGTTGAAGTTGAGGTCGAAGACGTTGTCATAGTGACAAGCAAGTAGAGGACTTCAGCGAGGAAATTTTTTTTGATAAAACGCAAAGCAAAAAAATTGCCCGACACTAAGGCACGTGCTATATAAGCGCGCCCTACATAGGCGCGTGAACAATTGACGACGACGATTAATAGAAAATTTTCGAGAGTAGTCTCTGACACCATGTTAAATTAATTAAAAAAAAACCGAAAATTGTGTATTGAAAAAGAAAACCCTAATTCTAATACAAGTAGTCTTAGATAACACGAACCCTAATACCATTCTAAACAGAGAAAATCAAAACAGAAGAAAATTAGGAGATAATACATTGCTCAAAGTACCAAACTTCCACCACTTTTGCACATAATTAGGAGTTAATACATTGCACAAAGTACCTGACTTTCACCCCTTTTGCGCATATTTTTTCCCGTACTAGTTTTCTGATAATATGTGGATATGAAAGTTGCAGTACTGCAGACAATAGAATAATTTGAATCCAGAAATGGAACAAAGAAATCAACACTAGAGTCTCAACATATCTTGAGCAAAACCAAAATAGATGGCATACATTTCCTTCTCTTGATGGGTACATGCAACAAACCAAATACTATGCTAGAATCCATGGAGTACAGGAAAAAGTGTCACTCTTTAACTATTGTGAGCATGATATCAGAGAAAGTTCACAAATTAGATTCTTCCAACTGAATAGCTGATAACTAAGCTCATACAGAAATGGTGACAGATATCGAGAAAGACGGTGCAAAGTTAGAAAAGACATGTTGCAACCAATTTCCCTTTGAACAAAGCCAAGTTTCGTAGCCACATCCGGAATATATCAGGCATAAAAGGATTCTTGCAGTTCAAGATTAGCCAACCAACGCATTAGGAGTTCTGGAGCTTGAGATCGTGATACTTGTGCAGAATGCCTAGTGCAGCATCGCGCTCCAAGGCCTACTTAGAGAACTACTTCCTGCCAAACTGCAGAATGCTCTGAATTTTCTCTAAAGCTCCGGCATACCAATTCCAGCTTTAGCATCATAGGTCTTCTCCAGGACAACTTCGATAGGCGTATCTTTGGGGCCAACTGTATCAACATTAAAGAAATGGAATCAGCAAGTAGACAAGCGAAGCACAATGTTAAGAAACTGACATAGAGGAGAGCAATTAAACCATACCAATAATACTGATTATGTAATATCTAGGACCATATAGATGAAATAAGAAACTATCGAAGGAAATCAAATATCAAAGTAACAACAGTTGCACATTTAAATTTCAGCTATCTTCTAGATCGAATTCAAATGCCATAATTAAGGGGGAAAAGTTTCATCTCAATGTCTCTATGGTGGAAGGATTATTATTACTAGCCGCCTTATTATTGTCAGTATTTTTCTTCTTGTTTTTATTCTCATTCCTAAATTTCTGCTATCAGGACCAGTTACCAAGCGAGGGATTAAAAAACACAAATGGAAAAGATAGCATCAAGAACTGGCCTATTAATCACGTAGCTCTCTCTTACAAATAACTTCAGTATAAAGTTGCAAAGATGCTTATGCTAAAGGTATCAATGATCTTCACCTGTTTCAAAGTTAGGTCAAAACCAATTGGGTCAAGAGCATGTGCTATAGTGTCATCTCTCCAATTAGAACTCAAAATTTCCTGAAACAGCAGTCAAGAACTTGTGAAAGGTAAAGCTCTACCAAATTTAGATTGATCTTTGTTTCATCCATGTTGTTTGTCAACGCACTACAAAACAAGTTTGTAAGCTGTTTATTTTCCAACTTAATAGCTGGGCTGAGGAACAATTCTCATCATCAGTTCAAGCATCCTACTATATGTCATCCATGTAATCCATCTGATGAGTATGCGGAACTATCTTCTTCCCATAAATTCTGCATCTCTGCAGGAGCTAATTACCTAAACTCGGAATAAATTGTCAATTTGCCATATATGCAAGAATATTTTTTTTTTCCTCCCAAAGAAATGTGCCCAAGACTACAAATACCATTTTCTGCATGAGATCCATCATCAAAAGGTTACATAAGCTTACTTGGGTAATAGTTGGGTAATAGATTAACATTTAACTGTCTACTCATGTGCCATCATACCCATAAAAAGAGAGAGATTATAAAATCATTCTACCGCTCACAGACACAACTTTCATTATACAGACAAAAGTTTCTTACCTTGTGCAGTGGGTATGTCCACACACCAAAATTGGGGAGATTGGTGAATCTGAGATCAAATCAGCGCAAACAAAAAGATTTACGTGGAAACCCTAAAGGGAAAAACCATAGAGAGGATAGAGAGAATTCCACTATAATTAAAAGAAAACTATAATGGTGATTGCCCTATCTCATGCGCTAGCTAGGGTTTCTAGATTTTGCTGATCGTCCCTCTTCTCATTGTAAGGGGTGTACTATTTATACATGTTGGTCTTTTTTAGATAAGATTATAAAGTCCGGTTGTATTTGAATATCTATCCTATCTCAACTGCTTATCTTGGAAGCGATTGGTGCTGAACATCCTAACTTGAATTGCAGGGCACGCATGCGTCGTTATCCAGAGGTCTTCGTCTAGTTGTAAATATGATCAATCCACTCCGGAGCTATAACCGTTAGGTTCATACGTAAATTTGGCTTGGAGATAGAGATAGAGGTACTTGCAACCGACTCTATCTCTAATCTTCTGGCTACTTAAATTGCTCAGAGCTGAATGGGACTGGGACTCTCCTTGAGAGGTTCTGGAGAGGGCCACGTATCACACATCCGCCTAGGGATTTGATGGACACGTGTCATGATGTCGAGGGGTCAGAAATTGACCACTACAGATGTCCCCTCTGCTTCCCTCTTTGGCATGAGATCAGGAACTTGCCCCCAGGAGTAGTGCTCTCGGGACTCCGAGAGAGGAGGGGAGCAGACTTCTTGAACTTGGACTCGGGTCGTATGTGTCGCTTTAGTTTTTATCTTCTTGTGGCGTGCCTTTACAGGCTGGTAGTCTTGAATGCACGGCTCATCCGTTGTTGCGTCGGTCAGATAACCGTAGCTTTTTGAAGCAGCGCGGCGCTCGAGACTGGTGCGGTTCAGATGTGAATCGTCGCGACACCTGTAAGCTTCTGAGCACGTAAGTTTCTTCAATCTTCTCGCCTTCTTCATCTCCTTGCCTCCTCCAGATCTCTTTAAATCACCTAATATCTTTAGCGATGAAGAAGGAAAGCAAATCTGACGCTGTCGGCAGTGCGGGCAAGGGAAAAGCCACAACGGAGGAGAAAGGGAAGAGGTCCTGGTTTCGCACTAAGGTCGGCATGGATTATCCAAGGATCACAAGCTTCACAGTCAGGAGAAGGTGGATGAGTACCGACGAAGTACGGTGTCTGTTTGAGCCCTGAGATCAATGTCGAGTTTTGCCCCCATGGTGCTGACGTTGCTCAAGACCCGCCAAATGGCGGCATATACATGCATCCCCAGGTTCTCGCGTTGGGTTGAGACTGCCATTAACGAAGTTCATCCGCAACGTTCTGGCTTTTTACAGAGTTGCCCCCTCTCAATTGTCAGTAGTGGCCTGGCGCACGGTGCTCGAGTTCGAGGCCCTCTGCGCTCTGAGCGTCCCCGAGGTATGCCAACATAAAGTCTTCAACGTTGCCTATGCGCTAAGGAAGACTAGTCAGGACGCGCGCTACATCGTGCCCCAGAGTGGGGTTGAAAAAATTATCAACATGGTTGACAGCAATCATGGTACGCGGGATACTGTAGTCTGAGTGACTGGCTCGTGGGAGACCGAGTCGGAGGATGAGCGCGAAGCCATCCCGGTCACCTGGAACTTGGGCCCCATCGCTCGGAGAGGAGCGTCGCTCTCTGCTGACATCGAAACGAAGTTGAGAAAGCTGGCAGCCATCAACTATGACCACTACAACTGGAGCTGGCTATTGGATCCCAACCGTCCCCCCACACCCCATGTTCTCCCGAAGGAAGCGGCTTCAGATAAAAGCCCAGCCCCTGCTAAGAGCCAACCGGTCGTCGAACCGGGAGGCCTAACATCCCGGGGCAGGTGGTCCCCATCAAGAGGAAGAAGGCCCCAGTGCAACCTTTAGAACCTCAACTCCCCATAGAGGTAAACTTTGGACATGTTTAGATCTGTGTAATTTGTCTTCTCGGTACTTATTTTTTCCTTTGCAGAAGAGTGGGCTTGGTTTCGACGAGTCTAACGAGGAGGAGATGCTTGACTTGTTGTCGGCTGCTCCCGCATGGCCTGTAGCTACTTGTGGGCATTCCTCGATGGCTGGAGAAGCCCGGGTCAGGTCCTCCAAGCCCAGGGCTTCTGAAGCTTGGGAGATTCGTCGGCCTCCGAGGCTCCCGAGGAGAGAGTGGATACACCCCTTGGGCAGGCGGAAAAGAAGGTTGAGGTGCTGGAGGAGCACCCTCGTGTTGTTGATGTGATATCTGATGGAGTCTCCGATTTTGGTCAAGACCGGGCCAGAGCCCTTACCTAGGCTCGGGGAGGCGGCAACTACAGACGATCCGCTAGTGAAGGATGGTGCAGGAGCCATCAGTCCCGTGGGTGCCTCAAGGTCTGCTGCTCAGCCCCCGACGCTGACCCAGAGCGGCCCGCCGTGAGCCCCCTATTCGGGTTGTTCCTTCGAAGGGCGATTCAAAAGGCTGCCCTAGGATACATAGATTCCTAGGAGGGTTGGAGGAGTTCAAAGCCCTGTTTCTGAAGGACCGGAAGCGACAATTGAAGAATGAGTCTTTCAAGATAAGCCTCATGACGATTATGCCTGGACTTGTTTGTCAACTAATTTCTGCTTTAATTTCATAACGTTGTGTTTACCTCCGAGCTGGTGGATGCTTATCGGGATGCCCTGAAAAAGGAGGGCATGATTATCGAGCTGCTCCGGAAGATGGAGGAGCTAAATATAGCAGGGGAGGCGGCGTCTGACAAAGTCGCTTGGCTCCAAGCAGACTTGGACCACGAAATTGTGGTCCCAAAAAGTCGGGAGCAGTGTTTTAAAAATCGGGTTTCATTATTCGTGCAGTCCAACATTGAATAATGATTAATCTGAGATTAATCATTTTTGAAAATTTTAATATATTTAATTATATATGGGATTACTGTACCTCAGCCGACGGCTGAGAGAGTTTCTCAGTCGGCGATGACGTGGCTGAATATATGCCACATATCGGTCGCAAAGTGTAGGCGTCAAAAAAATCAAAAAAATCCCACCTAAAGAATCGTGAATCAATTGACAAAAATACCCTTTTTTTACTTCTAAACTAGCATAAACTCATCCACAAACAAAATTTACCCAAAGAATTTTCAGTTGAATATATCTACAGTTATAAAATTCCTAATTCTACTACATCGAAAATATAATAGAAAAAATTTGGAACAAGATAATGTGAAATAACAGCATCATTGAAAAGTAAAAAACATGTTTGAAACGTAAAAAAACTATTATTTTTTATTTAATTTTTTATATTATTTTATTTCGTGTTATTTTCAACTCATATATGTTTAATAAAGAAACTGAAATGAATAGAAAAATGAAATTTAATGTGGGCCAACCGTATATTGATTTTTCTATTACAAATGCAGTGTAAAAAAATAATGAAATACAATGGTTAATTATTTCGCATTCCTTAAACACAAAAAATTCATAAACAGACGAAACATGATATCGTTCAGCACTCCGACGACAAACGCTGTCTTTTTTCATATGCCTTATGTAACAGAATTCTGATCGTTTTACAAAGTCCGCGATCATAGTCAGAGTCATAATATAATAAAACTTTCGAACATTGCGACCATAGTCACAGACATACTATAATATAACTTTCAATTTTATATGACGACTGCGACACTAGTCGCAGTCATAGTATAACAAAACTTTCTATCACTGCTTTCATGGGCGCAGACTTAATATAATATAACTTTCAATTTTATATCACATCTGTGACCCTAGTCGCATTCCTTATTCGCAAAAAATAACAGACGAAACATGCTATCATTCAGCATTGCGACCTCATTCAGAACAGTGACCAAAGTCGCAATCTTTTTTCAGCACTGCGACCAAAGTCGCAATCTTTTTTCGCATGCCTTATGAAACAAATTTTTGATAATTTTACAAAGTAGATTAGCCATGCGACCCTGAGATCAGTTCGCGTATATCACATCTTATAAAATACTATATTAATTATACTGAATTAAATGAAGTAATTAATATTCTATCTACCGTGATACAACAACAGTCTCGGAAAAAGAGATGCACTAATATTAATCTCGATAAAGAAAAGATGTACACCATACGTAATCTAAAGATATAGGAAAAACATTCTATAAAAAGTTAATTTGTACTTCACGTAGTAACCTCTGGAAAAAAGGAACTCTTCGGATTCTCCCGCCATAACTCTTCAATTAAATATTTAATTTTTTTTACCACTTCTTCCAATACTCAACCGTCACCTATAACAATTATTATTACTATTCATGTTCTTTCATATTATTGACCTTTATATAGTGCTTGTAACTAATATATTATCTCATACCTAAAAACTATATTTTTGCCCATCCTTTTCAATTTGTTTTCAAAAACTTCCAGAAAACAATTCATTCTTGAATCATGTCTTCCCCATCTTCTTCCTCTGAACACTCAGATTTCAACTTCAATCATTCCCCCAACGGTCCTCTTTCTTCATGGTATTCTAGTGAATCTGATACTAGTCTGGACTTCACTCCTTTTGACTATCTCATTACATCAAATAATATTTTAACTGATCCTCTTCTTCATGAGGATGATGAAGTTTTCATGGGGCTTAGTGAGGAGGAAATTATTCCTCTGCCACTTGACAGAGACATGATGAAAGCATGTCCTCTGATGCTGGAGGCTCGCTTTCTCGACACGGATCGGACGAAGAGCTTGATAGAGACGATCCATTCTGGGAGTTTATCGATGAACAAAAAACCCTCAAAAAGAGGAAGATGATGAGGAAATAAGTGATGAACAGGAAGACGAGGAGAATGAAGACGACGAATCTGCTTATGATGGTGATGACAATGAGGATTAGCATTTCCTCATCTTCTGATATTCAATGTTATTTTGTCTTCTTTTAAGAGCTTTTAATTCTCTTTTCTTGTAAGGTCTCTTTCTGACCATATTATGTTATAAATAAAATTTACTTCTATCTGTAAAATAATCTTTCATATTTTTAAAATACATATAAAGTATACCGTATAGTTATTATTTCTGCATCTTATCTACGATAATGGTCGCAGTACTCATATAATAATTACATATAAAACTGCGACCACGGTCGCTGTCCAGTCATAAACAGTTTGATCGTTTCGCATTCAATAAAATTAAAAACAGCTATCATAGTTGCAGTCCAAAATTAAACTATATAAACAGATAATACTGCGAAAATGATCGCAGTCCTCTCAAATCAGTATATTTCACTGTATATCACAAATTACAAAACTACGACTGCTGTCGTTAAACACTGCGACTATAATCGCAGTCCTACTTCGCATGCAATAAGTAAAAATATTCGTAGTTTATAGGCGGCTGAGACAACAGTTACAGTGAAGAGAAAATATAAAATCATGCATAAACTGCGACTACAGTATCAGTCCTTAGTCACCGTTATTACATTTAACTTAGTAAAAATTCATCCGCAAAAAATGCTGTCGTGAGTACTGCGACCATAGTCGCAGTCCTTGATCGCATGCTATATGTAAAAAAATTTAATAGTTTATAGGCGTCTGAGACAACAGTCACAGTGAAGAACAAATATATAAAATAATACGTAAAACGCGATTATAGTATCAGTTCTTAGTCACCGTTATTACATTTAACTAAGCAAAAAAACGTCCAAGACTTGCTCTCGTTAAGCACTGCGATCATAGTCGCAGTCCTTGTCCGCATTCAATATGTAAAAAATAATAACAATGTATACATCACATGCGAAAAAAAGTAAACTGCGACTATATTCAAAATCAGTAAATTTCAAATTAGTAAACAAAAAATTAATAAAGAAGCATTCAAATTAGTTTCGTGATTTGATGAAATTGGTCGCAGTTATAAAAGATAATTGTGACAATATTGACTAACGTCAGAAATATAAAAAAATAATAAACTATACAGATCTACTGTGTTTTACCGCAGGGCATTTAGTAATTTCAACTGTTTCAAAAGGCGGGGCGTCCTTTCTAGTGTGGCTAACAATGTGCCACGTCACCGCAGGCTGAAAGGGTCTCTCAGCCGTCGGCTGATATACAACTACATATGAATATATACAGTTAATTGTTGAAAATACCTAAATATTATACAAGATAATATCTAGATGTGAAGCTATAAAACATGATATGATGATCAATACAATATGAATAAATAGTAAAAGAGAAGTAAAAAAACTTTTCTCTTCACATTAGTAATCTAAGATTTCAAATTTTGCAACATAAATATAAATCAAAGAAATTACTTGCAAAATAAGATAAATAAAAAAAATTAGTCAATTTATCATCAAAATAATGAACTTTAAAGAATGATAGAGAAAGCTTGATAAATAAGTTAATTTAAAAATAATCAAAAATAATAAAACATATCGCTTTATGCAAAATATATAATAATAAAATATCATAATTCATCTACTATTTAATAAATAACAATTCATCTACTATTTAATAAAAGATCATTATCAAATCATTAACATTACAACATAAACTACTTAGTGATCAACACACACAAAGGAAACTTTTTCAAATAAAAAACATATGAAATACCTAAATGATTAATCAAGGATTAATCGGATGAATCGGGGATTAATCGGGCATTAATCGGAGATTAATCGTTTTGGACCTAATTAATATCCCCGAGCGCATAATCAGAGCGATTAATGTAATATTAAGCGGGCAATCACCGAATAGGATTAATCGACCGATTAATCTGATTTTTAGAACAGCAGTCGGGAGGAGCTGGAGTGACTTTGGGGGGAGGTGCAGGACTCGAGGTTACAAGAGGCAGGCTTAGAGTTATGTCGCAAGAAATCTGAGTTGCAACAGAAAGAGACGGAGCTGCTGGCGACCCAGCAGGAACTGGGAGATGCGCATGAGCGGCTGAAATCGTGAAAGCCGTCTTGGAGTCGGAGAGTACTGTCTTCGTGAAAGCGAAGGAGTCCCCTCATGGGCGACCTGGACCAGGCACTGACTGCGGTGGAGTCACACGTTAAGACAGTGATAGGTCAGTGCCAATGAGCGATGAAGGTATTCAAATTCAAGAAATACAAGGATGAATACGAGGGCGGGAGGCGAGGAACGGCCCCCAGATATCCGCTTGAAGTTGATGCCTTCTTCGAGAGCCAAGGCATGAGGCGTCCCGCAGAGTTGGCTTCAGCCGTGGAAGCGAGGACCCTCCGAGTGCTCCATCTGGTAACGTTGTCCTCCTGGCAACGAGTCTCCCATTGAGTGCATCCACCGCGGAGACGGGAGCTTCCCCGAGCGTTCCGGCCCGCGATGCTGCTCCCCTGACGATGGATCTCCCCTCAAGTGTTCCCACCATCGAGACCTCAATCTGTGACGCCTCCGAAGGTGCGGATCGTCCGACTCCACCCTCCGAGGCCTCTCTTAAAGGCAAAGTGAGTGTTTGAGAGTTTTTTTGTTTCTTTTCCTTGTAATTTGATCTCAATGTAACTTTTTGAATGAGTAAATGAAAATTTTGATTCTTCTATTGAACTTGTTCTATTTTTTATTGTTGCAAGGTCGTTATGGGTGCCTGTGCCGGCTCAGTGGACCCTTTGGGTCTAGCTTCTGACTTGGCGGCCTCCATGGGCTTTAGGAGGTCAAGTTCTTGGAGGAGTCCTTCGAGAGCCACGGGTGTCCCGTGCACGCTTAGACTCTGATGGAGCTGGTCCCTCAGGTGCGAGGTTCCTCAATGAAGTCGAAGCGAAGCCTGAGGGTTCTGACCCCGAGGACAGTGATGAGGGGGTTGAGACAGATCCAGATGATGAGCCCGGATGGTTACTAGACTTTCTGAATGCCTGGCGGAGAAAAGTCGCCAAGAATTGGTACTGGACGCTATCTGGGCTTCCCTGCAGCATAGAGCTCGAGCTGCTCGAATTTCTCACCTTCCAGCTGGATCGTGAACTTATCTCCCACAATGTGATAGTGAGCGATCTTGAGAAAAAAGTGAACAATGTGTTTCTGAAATCACATAGACATGCTGGAGGCGATGGATGAATTGAGGTGAGAGGTGGCCCTAAAATTAAGGCTCGAGAAGGCTCGAGGAGCTGAAGGCGATGGATGAGATTTTCGTGCTTCTAGAGAGGGCCTTCTCAGCCCAGTCGGAGATATCTTCGCTTCGAGAGCATATCGATCGGGAGCGTGCAGAGAAACTAAAGCTTAAGCACAAAGTTCGGTGTTTGGAGAGGGATCTGGAACGCCACGAAGGTGACGTTGAAGAGCTGAGGGCTGATGCTGAGCGACAATGTGATCGTTATAACGAGCTCTGAAAAGCCCACAACGAACTACTTATGGAGGCGCAGGAATTGCGAGCTCAGGTCTCGATCTTGAGCTCTAGCAGTCAAGCAGAAGGTGCGAGCGGTTGGCTCAAGGGCACAAGTGGTCGGACCAACGTAACGAGCGATCAATCCGGGGGAGCGAGCGGTCGAGCTGGGAGCACCAACGACTGGCACGGGAGGTCTCAAGGATGATCAGAGAGCCACAGTGAGGGGCGCAGGCGGGGTTAGTCGAGCTCATTTGTATTATCTATTTTTTTTGTAATAAGCAGTGGTGAAATAAGGAATTGTATTACTCTTCTCCTATCAATAAAGTGATTACCATTTATTTGTTGCGTCATCTCTTGTTCTTGGTGTGCTTGTACGGGTGCTATGGTGTGAGCCTTATCCAGTTATATGTTGCTTGATAGCTTGTGAAGGCATGGCGTCCGTTGCCAGGGCTGTCAGACGTTTAAGTAGTTGCTCGGGTGGTGTCTGATATAGCCATATAGGCTTTTGACTCGCATGAACAGCCATAATGGTGAAGTTCAGATGTAGGTTGAGCTCTGAGCGGTTATTGTGGACAGGCTTCCATCTTTTAAGAGACTCCCTAAGGGGTGATCAGGGTAGGACCCGATATAGGCTATTGACTGGTTCGAGTAGCCATGGGTTGAGCTCTGAGCGGTCGTTGTGGGCGAGCCTCCATCTTTTAGGAGACTCTCCGAGGGGAACCGTCAGGGTAAGACCCGATATAGGCTGTTGACTGGCTCGAGTAGCCATGGGCTGAGCTCCGAGTGATCGTTTTGGGCGAGTCTCCATCTTTTAGGACTATCTGAGGGGTAACCGTCAAGGTAGGATCCGATATAGGCTGTTGACTGGCTCGGGTAGCTATAGGCTGAGCTCTTAGCGATCGTACCTCCATCTTTTAGAAGACTCCGCGAGGAGTAGCCGTCAGAGTAAGACCCGATATAGGCTGCGATGGGTTAAGCTCCGAGCGGTCGTTGTGGGCGAGCCTCCGTCTTTCAAGAGACTCCCTGAAGGGAAGGCGTCAGCATAGGACCCGATATAAGCTGTTGACTAGCTCATGTAGCCATTGGCTGAGCTCCGAGCGATCGTTGTATGCGAGTCTCTATCTTTCAGGAGACTTCCCGAGGAATAGTTATCGTACTCGGAGAAGGTGCAGAACAACAAAAATAAAGGAACTTGTACAATCTTTTCATTGGGTATTGCATGATTTTACACATAGTATCATTTCAAGTTAAAAGAGTCACATTGCTTCTTGAGGATCTTCCCGCCCTGGGTTGTGCTAATGAGTAAGCGCTTTAGTCGATAGACTCGGCTGGGGCACCTCCAACCTTCTAATCTTCCTCCTGGTCGAGGATGAACTCATCGAGGTATCCACGTTGAACCAGGTTCTCAAAGTGCCTTTTGAGGGCCCAAAAATGCAGGATGGCGTGCCCCCGACTGCCATGGAAAAAACAATGTCCTCCAGCTTCTAGGAGATCTGATCGTGCTTGCTTCGCTTAGGGAGTCTCACCCAGGGTTAATGTTTGATGACGTGAAGGATTTATCAATCAGTAACTTCAATAGAGTGAAGACTGAGTTGTCCTTGGTCCTTGTTGTTGTCGGGAAAGTATTTTTCTTCCTCTTGTGTGTTTGGGTTGTGACGCCCCCTCGTCCGCTTCCGTGTGGGACCGGCTCTGTGGCTCTCTAGATCCTCATGTCGTGAGATTGTTCGGAGCGCATCTGATTTAACTTAAAATGTAAGTCAGTCGAAGCTGAGAGATGATGGACTTCAGAGGACGTGTTCACTTGGGCTTCCCTTGCGCCCAACTCAATGACTCGTTGTTGAGCTTTTCGAAGGGGGCCTTTATCAGTGTGAGTAACTCGTTGTTGATCTTCATTACGCTTCTCGCTCTCGCTCGGCGGTGTCGGGTGAATCGTGACTAGTCCTCGCTCACGGTCTGCCTAGGCCTATAGTTCACCCAGCTGTCGTCACAGGTCAGCTACTTGCTAGATAAGCTGTCCTTAGGAGAGTATTGACAATTCGAGCTCGTCGGAGCGTTGACGTTATGGCGGGTATTGCTTTTGAGGCCATGGTTGTTGGAAACATTTTTAAGGACGTCGAAGGATATAGGATTGAGAGGATCTGAGTAAGGACTCAAAAATCTCAATGAAAGCACCAAATGCAGTAAGTAATTCCTGAGAAATTTGTACACGCACCAAAATTGGGGAGATTGATTAGTGAATCTAGGATCAAACCAGCGCAAACACAAAGATTTATGTAGAAACCCTAAAGGGAAAAACCAGGGAGAGAGAGGATTCCGCTATAATTTAGGAAAAATTACAATAGTGATTGCCCTTTCTCATACTCTAGGGTTTCTGAGTTTGTTGATCGCCCCCCTTCTCATTAGAAGAGGCCTACTATTTATACATGTGGGTCTTTTTTGGATAAGATTATAAAGTCCGATTGTATTTGGATATATGTCTTACCCATTGTTTTAAATATCGGCCGATATACTGATATATCGACCGAGATACCAGTATTTTATCCAAAATGATACGATAAGTGCAAAAATTTACCAGAAATCATTTTGGACCGATATGGCCATATATCGCCACGTAGCCGATATATCGGCCGATATCTGAGATGAAATATCTGATATAGCTGCCGATATATTTACTTATTTAAATAATTATTATTATTTTTACTTGAGAGATTGTTTTATTTTATTCTATGTTCATTGTGGTATTTCAATGATGTTTTTATATGATGTTTGGATAATAACTTATTTCTTTTAATAATGTCTTATATATGTATTGACTATTGATATATCAAATGTAGAAACATATCGTGATATATCACTCGGTATTCGGTATCCGGTATATAATTTTGCCGACCGGTATATCGCCGATATCTGATATTTAAAACACTGGTCCTACCTCACCTACTTATCTTGAAAGCGGTTGGAGCTAAACATCCTGATTTGAAATGACAAGGCACACATGTGTCTATCCAGGGTCATCGTCTAGTTGTAGATATGATCAATCCAATCTGGAGCTATAACCGTTAGGTTAAAATGTAGATTTGAATTTAAATTAGGGTGCTTGCAACCGACCATATCTCTAATCATCTGACTGCTTGAACTGCTTAGAGCTTGAATGAGATTGGGACTCTGATGTGAAATGGGGTATGCGAGCGAATCAGAAGTCAGTGATATGATAAACTTTGCTACGTTTTACCAACTATTACAATCTTGGGTAGAAAAATAATTAAAATAAATAATGCAGGGTGATGGATTTAACAAAACGTGTAAGTACAGGTATACCATTCGCAATTTAAATAAACTAAAGTAGCTACGAGTCACGAAGGCAAAGCTTGTATTCTCAATATATATGATCAACAAATACAGGGCAAGCAAAATCTCACAGCCTCACGATATAGTGACAGCAGTTTAAATCGATAAAATAATAAAGGATAGTTATCAACCCACAAATAAATAAACTGTGTTAAAGAAAATTTACCTCCTAATGATTACAGAAATATCTCAGACCTGTAGTTAGTACTTATGTGTAGAGCTCTTCGTCACAATCGTAACGGTACCAAGATCGCCTGAAACGGAGCCCGGATGCGAAAGTTACAGCCCAAAAATAAAGTACGGTCGCTAACGGGTCTGTTTTTTGTTATGGGCTGGATCCGAATTGAAGCTTGTGTCTTCTTCCTTCTTTGAAGCAACAGGATGATGCTGGAGATGGTGCTAATGGGTGATGTGTCCGTCGGAGGCGGCGGCGTTGTTTTGTTGGAGGAGACGAGATCCGTGGGTTGTTGGAGGTTTTCTTGGGTTCCTTTGAATAGATTGTAGAAGAAGGCAAGAAGAACAAAGAGTTGGTGTTTGCTGTTAATGGCTTTTTGTGGAGAGGGAGAAAATAATTGGTGATTTTTTTTCTAGAGTTTGTTTGTATGTGAAGGAATAAGAAGAAATTAAATTAAGGTTTATTTGAAGAAGGTTAGGAAGTAATCCTAAACAATACGAAAGATTTTAAATCTCACACAATAAATTTATCAAAATTCTTTATTGCTCATTGTTGGTACAATAGGGCCTTTATATAGGCTTTTAAAAAATTGAGTCCAACTCAAACCCAAACTCCTAATCTAAATAGAACTCCAATCCCAAAATTTAAAAACTCAAAATACCAAAATAAATAAACCCAAAAAAACAAATATAGAGAGAAAAATCTCAAATCCTACAACTTCAACTTGGACTGGGACTTTTTGGATTCATCTCTTCGGCTCTTTCATCTTGAATAGATGTCTGCATTATTCTCTCCGGATAGGAGAAAACTCGACTCCGTCGAGTTTAGATGGATTAGGTCTCCCATGTTGCACTAGATCAATCCTATGCAAATCACCTCGATCTAGTTGTGAATCAACAGTCAGTATTTTTCTTTTACAGCGGTTTAAGAACATGTGAGTTCCACTATCTAAAATTTTATCATTCGTCTCTGCTATAATGAGATGAGTATCTAGGAGGGATAAATGGGGGTCTCTCAAAGATGGCTTAAGGGAAGGCCTCAACAATCAAGAGACTACAATCAAACCCTTATAATTCACTAGATTATTAACATTGAAAGTACAACTAATGCCATAATCTCTAAGAAGATTTATAACATAAGTATTACAATTCAGTTTATTCAAGATCTTGAAAGGCCCAGCACTGCGGACATGCAACATTTTAACAATTCCCGAAGGAAACTGTTTCGGATAAATCCGAACCATCACATAGTCGCCTACATTAAAAGTTCTAAATATTTTTCTATTGTCAGCTCGTAGAGTAAGCTTCATATTGCTCCATTTATTTTTTTATCACTGATCTCTTTGTGTAGTTTGTGCACTTGTTTATGTGATGCAAATGCAAGTACATATTCAAATGCTTTATAGTGAGTTGGTGTCGGTAGTAAGGGAGGAAGTGATTTGCGGACATGGTATGTATGATTAGTGAGATAGAGAAGGAACAGTAGCAATGAGAAGTGGAGAGGGTGGAGTTGGTAGCAAAGCCTAAGTGGACGTTTGCTGGGACTGTCCAGTCTTAGGTCTCAAGGGTAGTAGTAGCTACCCTTATGCTCAAATTGACACATATTGGATCGACCGTAAATGGTAACATTTTTGTCAAACAACCATGGTCTACCTAGTATAACTTGACCCACATTCAGATAACATCACACCAAATCTTATCTTTATAATAATTGAAACTAACTGGAACAAGACATCGTTGTTTGACCTCAAGTGTTGTGGAGTCAATCCAAGACACTTTGAATGGGTGGAGGTAGGGTATAATCTCTAATCCAAGATTTTCACACAATCTAGACGATATTGCATTGATACAACTTTCATTGTCCACAATCACCTTACAACTATTGTCTCCAATCTTGGTGAACGTGTGAAAGGTCACTATTCTTCTCTAATCATCCTTTTCTGCTGATAGAGAGAACATTTCTGCTGATAGAGAGAGAACACACTTGACGACAGACAAATTGGTAGACGGTGTTAGCCAAATACAGTTGAGACCAACATCATCGCTTGATGACTCGTCGTCAGTTTCAACATCTGGGTGATAGGTGTACTTATCAGATTTTGACTCAGTGGCTTCGGTGGGTGCTCTATCTATTATGGTGATTTTGACAAGACAGGCTAAATGTCCATAACCTTGGGCATTTGTAGCACTTGGTTGTGAAACTAACTCTGGAGGAATCAGGGCCCTTGTTTCTGTTTTCACGTTCAAGTCTCTTACCCTTAATGTCATCCCTATGTGAAGGGGTTTGGGTACTAGACCTATGGGGTTAGGAAGGGAGAAGATTTAGGCACTGAAGTCCTAAAATCGTAACTCTTTGAAGTGTGATTGATCCAAGCGGAATCTAAATCTTAAACTAAGGCATACGCTGCCTTTAACTCGTTAACTCCTCTACAGTTTGTAGGTCATCTCTAAGGCCGGCTGAAAAAGAATTTGAGCTTCTCTTTCCTTATGGAGGGTACTGCATCTGATGAAGAATTCATCGAATTTTTAGACATACTCCTTTGCAAATTTGTTACCCTAAGTATGTTGGTGCTAATTGTCCATGAGACGAGCACTAAATGATGGTGGCACATACTTTATTTCTAACTCTTCTTTCATCCTATCCACGTGTCAATCAGCGGTCGACTTCGGACTGCACGTCTGTTTTCTAGGTTGCTCCAATACTGAGTAGCTTGGCCGGACAGTTTCATTGCAGCGTACTTAACTTTCTTAGACTCAACAAGTTCGTGCCGTGTGAAGTACCTATCTGGTTGGAATGTCCAATCTATAAAAAGTTGTAGGTCGTGACGTCCCTCAAAGTTGGGAACATCGATCTTAATGCTTTTCAGATATTAAGCATCAGGATTGGATGTGTTCTCGATATTATTACGTCAGTTGTTTCTCGGTGCAGTTTGATCACGGTGGACTCCACTTTGGTCAACCTTTCGTCGAGTGTCTTAAAGGTATCTAACTTGGCATTTACCTCGGTGAACATTGTGGCAATCTGTTAGAGATCCATTAGGATGGTGTAAGATTTGCAGACTCTTCTAACAATATAGGTGACCACTACGAGCGGGCATGCACTATGCAAAACTTGAATGAGGTTGAAGAGATGCAAATTTAGACTAGATGATTTTTTTATTATTACTATTTTTTTATAAATGCAAGAAAATAGTAAAATTTCTAGCAAATGTCTAAGTGATGCAAATCCTACCCTAACCGTGCTCTGATACCAAGATGATGTGAAACGGAGTATGCGAGTGAATCAAAAGCAAGATTCTAAATATCAAATATCGGGGTCATATCGGATATCGGATGTCAGGGGAGATATCGGGGATACACGCGTATATCGAGCGTTCATATTAGATACATATATAATGAAATTTTGATAACTAAAAGTTTAGTATCATAGATATCATCTATCAAATAAAAATGATGTAATATGCATGCAAAAGAAGGTAAAACATAATGTACATTTGCACACAGTCGTGTAATAATAAGTTATTTCATATCGGGCGATATCTCAGGCGATTTATTGCCCGATATCGGGCGATTTATCGGCCGATATTTCAAATATCTGCCCTTTTTTAGTGCAAACGATATGGGCAAATGATTTTCCCATATTCTACCAGTAGCAGGCAAAAAATGAGATATCGGCCGATATCTTAGCCGACTCGGCCGATATTTAAAACAGGGATCAGAAGTCAGTGATATGATAAATTTTGCTACATTTCACCAACTATTATGATCTTGGATAGAAAAATAATTAAAACAAATAATGCAGGATGATAGATTTAATAAAACGTGCAAGTACAGGTGTACCGTTCACAATTTAAATAAACTAAAGTAGCTACCAGTTACGAAAGCAAAGCTTGTACTCTCAATATATATGATCAGCAAATACAGGGCAAGCAAAATCTCAGTCTCACGATAAAGTGGCAACAGTTTAAATCGATAAAATAATAAAGGATGGTTATCAACCCACAAATAAATAGACCATGTTAAAAAAATTTACCTTCTGATGATTACAGAAATATCTCAGACCTGTAGTTGGTACTGATGCGTAGAGCTCTTTGTCATGGTCGTAATGGTACAAAATCGCCTGAAACGGAGCACGGATGCGAAAGTTACGGCCCAAAAATGAAGTAGGATCGCTAACGGTTCTGTTTTTTGATAATGGATCTGGATCCGAATTGAAGCTTGTATCTTCTTCCTTCTTTGAAGCAATAGGATAATGCTGGAGATGGTGCTGATGGGTGATGTTGCGTCCATTGGAGGAGGTGGTGGTGGTGGTGGTGTTGGTTTTGTTAGAGAAGATGAGATCAGTAGGTTGTTAGAGGTTTTCTTAAGTTCCTTTGATGGACTGTAAAGGAAGACAAGAACAAAGAGTTGGCGTTTGTTGTTGATGGCTTTTTTGGAGAGGGAGAAACTAATTGTTGGTTTTTTTTAGGATTTGTTTACAGGTGAAAGGAATAAGGAGAAAATAGATTAAGGTTTATTTGAAATAGGTTAGGAAGTCATCCTAAACAATATGAGAGAAATTAAATCTCACACAATAAAATTTATCAAAATTCTTCATTGCTTATTTTGGTACAATAGGACCTTTATATAGGCTTTTACAAAATTGAGTCTAACTCAAACTCAAACTCCTAATTTAAATAGAATTACAATCCCAAAATTTAGAAACTCAACAATATGCCTTCACTAAGACCTTTAGCCTCTATATCTTGTCATATTACCTCCATGTTTTCTTCGGTCTCCCCTGCGCTCTTTTAACTTGTCCTAAATTGATGCGCTCTACTCACCGGACTGGCGCATCTGTAGGTCTACGTCGCTCATGACCAAACCATCTTAGGCGGTTTTCTCTCATCTTCTCTTCTATAGGGGCTAACACCTATCTTAGTACGAGTATCCTCATTTCTCACCTTATCTCTCCGCGTGTTATCACACATCCAACGAAGCATGCGCATCTCTGCTACTACACTCATCTTATGGGCATGATGTCTCTTTATACACGCATCTATGAATATGAACCAAGAACTAAAATTTAAAAACTCAAAATACTAAAATAAAGAAACTAAAAAATAAAGAAAGAAAGAGAAAAAAATCTCAAATCCTACTACGACTTCAACTTAGACTGGACTTCTTGGATTCATCTCTTCGGCTCTTTCATCTTGAAAAGATGCCTGCATCACACTCACCTTCAAAGGTTTTAGAGAGGGCTACGTATCACGCATCTACCCCTAGAGTTGGATGAATACGTGTCGTGATCTCGAGGGGTCAAAAACTGACCACTACACCTTGCAGTTAAAGTAGCTTGCAAAACTACAACATTTAATGTGCACATATACAAGCAAACACACATATGGAGACAAGCTTCGATGATTATGTCAAAAGTAGCTCATAAAGTAGAAGGGTTTTAGAGAAAAACAATTCCTAGCCAAGGTATTCTGGTACGCCTGGCATGGGTACTAGTTTATTATTAGAAAGATCACTCCCTTCATTAAAGCTTTTATTTATTCATTCTGTATCTCTAAAAACCTTCCATTTTATGTATAAACTAGAATAAAAGAAATGGTGAAAGCAATAAACTGATCCTTATGTTTCCGTGTTAAAGTGAATCATAGTATTTAATTTTTATCTTTTCTGGTATACTTGTTTTCACCAGAACTATAGTAGTGGACAAAAGCATCTTGGTCCCTTTATATCCCTTCCCACTTGCATGACAGCTTGTCCTTTGCACAGTTGTGTTAAACATAGCACATACTACTACACCATATTCCATGACTCTGTGCACGCAAAAACCATAAATGGTGACTGATAGTCCTCTTTGATTGTGATATGGTCTCCCTTGCTCTTCTATGCAAGATGGTGCAACAATTCTGTTCATGTATTGTTGTTCTGACAAGGAAATGAAAAGCTAGAGGAGAAAAAACATGTAGAGCCTTTTATTTTCCTTCTAGTTGGATACCTCATCATTCTTGAAAATAAAATTCTTCCTTCCTACCATCTTACTCCTTTCCCACCAACACTTCAAATAGAGGTTATTTTCCCTAGCCAAAGCATCAATTTCACTATCAATACTTGTATGTGCTCTCTCTCTGTCTCTCTCTCTCTCTCTCTCTCTCTCTCTCTCTCTCTCTCCGCGTTTAGTGCATGGTGTGCCTACTGCATGGGTATGTAAGCATCCATAGTACTTCTTTGTGCATTTTCTGTTTGGCCGTGGTTTAGGTGCCGCCAAAACTCTCACCGTCAATTTCACGGTGTTCTCAACAAAGCCGGTCCTCTTAAATCTTGGCAAAGCTAGGATCTCTTACAAGTAGAAGTTGCACAAATCTAACGTCCATCGTGGGTAGAAGAAATACGTTCGGCGTGACATGGGAGTTTGGTATGAGCAATGGACAATAGGATTTTAGAATTTAGATCCGAAACTTCCAAGAGATGTAGATGTAGTTCTAGGGTATAAAGATCTCCAAATGGCTGTATTTGTGCCATTTCATGGGGAAAGTAAATTCTAAGTGGATCAAGTTTCGAGTCCAGCAATACAGAAAAGAAATAAAAGTGAATGCAGAGAAAAAATGATAATTAGGTATCTCTAATCCTTGCTATCCAAACAGCAGTAGGCAAAAAGGGAAAGGAAGTAGAAAAGATGAAAAATAAATGAAATTCACAATTTCCATACAAAAGCAATTTTCTATCATACTACGGTCTTCAATGTTTTCAGCATTTAAATAGGTTTTTCACTTTTTTACAAGTTGAAAACATAATAACAAAATTGAACAATATCAATAAAAAGTGTAATTCCTAAGCAACAAATAAAATATAAATCATTACCCCTGAACAGTGTTGCCCTAAAGACCCATCACTCTAGTTTTGATGATGATTAACTCATGTAACTAATGATCTTGTGATATATAAATTCAGGTTTAATCAAGATCATAGATTAGTGTTTAACGTCTTCAAAAGACTCAAACAAAGTCAAGTTTTAAAGCTAACACGGGTTGATTCAAGAGCTCAAGCACAAAGAACACATCAAGTACTCAAAGAGGAGTATAACTCACATGAATCATGTTTGAATCAAGTCAAGATGAAGTAGATTAAGTCAAGATGAAGAAAAAGATCAAGAAGAAGACTTGAAGTTTGTAAAAGAGTCTGTAAGTGTTTAGAAGTTTTGTAAATAGTAGTGTAGATATGATTGCTCAAGCTCACACACAAATTTTCTATATTGGTTTGGTGAGTTTAAAATGAATTTATGGTTTAAAGTTTTGGTTTTATCAAAAGATTGATTTTATGAAAAGAAAATCTCAAAACAAGTTTATATAGGTTTATATAGGTTTACATATGTAATGGAGTTGTTCATACATGTTAGAGCTTCAAAAGAGTGTTAATAACTTGTTTTTGTGTTTTATACATGTTTTGAAAAAACTTATATATAGACATGCGTTTTAATTTTTAAAATTTTCAAAAATTAAAGATTTATTTGTCCATGTACCAGGACAGTCGACAGCCAAGTGTTGTTGTGGACTGCTGATATATGTGCACAGGCTGAGTGCAGCTCAATTGTCGACAGGTCAATCCAACAGAGACTGAGTCAGAACTCAGTCAGTCAACAACCAAGTGTATCTATCGACATCAACTGGCTTTACAGAAACTAAGGATGTCTTGGTCTGTCGACAGCCAGATTCAGTTGTCGACAGTATTTGTGCAGTTTTTGAATTATTCAACCTTGGAGCTATGCCTGCCGACAAGCATGTGTTAGTTATCGACAGCCATTCTGTCAACCTGCCAGATTTGCTTCTCCACGGCTATATTTCTATTGTAAACATTTCAGATTTGTTTTCAACGGCTATTTCATGGTTTTAAAGGTATTTAAGATGTTTTTATTGTTGGGATTTGCTGAGAAATGATCTCAACATTCTCCTATAAATAAGAGTAATTAGAGAGTGATCAAAAAAAGTTTTTGAAAAAGTTTTCAAGTCCTTAAGTGCTATACATTTCATATCCTTGAGGAAAGTTTTCTTGGATTTTTTCAATCCCAAATCTATAGTTTCTCTCACCCACACTTGAGCTTTCATTTCTTATTTAATCTATAAGTTGGGGTTTGTAAGAGAGTTTTGTTTGTGGTAAGAGTTGATCACAAGTTGTTTCAAATCATTGCATTGAGTGGTTGAAAGTTGCGGCCTCGATCGAGCTTGCGGGCTCGTGTGTTGAAGTTCTTGCGAGAACGAGTGAGGGACTTGTAGGTCCAAAAGTTCCTAAGAGAGCTTGGAGGTGTTGCGACACCGAGTGATCTTGTGAGCGTGCATAGTGGAAATCCTTTATTGCGGTGAAGGCGGGGGCAAAGAGCAAGTTGCTCGAACCTCGAAACAATTCTCCCGTGTTTGTGATTGATTCTCTCGCAACTCAAATCTACTCATTCTTTTTTATATCTTGCATGCTCTTACTTGCTTATTATTATGTCCTTGATATTGTTTTATATGTTTGTACTCGTTTAAACCAAGAAAGCAACTGTGCACCTCAACTTTTATTTTAAGAGGAATCACGAGGAGAAGTTTAGAGCCCTTCACCGAGTATACGGCTTCATTTCTTAGTTGTAGAGTTGGATTGTTAATTAGGTTTTAATTTTCACATTTGATTAACACATCACCTATTCTCAACCCCCCTCCCCCCTTCTAGGTGATTTCAAACAGAAACCAAGTGCAATCATAATCTACGTTGGCCAGTAAAGACATAGAACTATCCCGGATCTTGACTTCTCGATTTATGTCACCAGGGAACGAAGACTCAGCCGAGTCTGATACGACTCGGCCAGGTCAGAGTCGTCTCGGGGGCCCGAGTCGAAGGGCGAGTTCGACTCAGCGCCCGTGATTCACAAATATAAAAGAGAGAGAGAGGATCTGCTCTCTCCCCGTCGATCTCTCCCCCTCTCTGCGTGCGAGGGAAAAAATTTCCCTCTCTGTCGATCCGCCGTCACCGCTGTGCCCTCGCAGGTACCTCTCTCTCCCTCTGCGTCTCTCTCTGTCGATCTCTCTCCTTTCTCTTCCTCTGCTTCTCTTTCTCTCTCCCTCTCTCTCTCTCCGTCGATCCCTCCCTGCCCCTCCCCCTCTCTGTGTCTCTGTCTTCGTCTCTCTCCCACTCTCTATCCGTTAATCTCTCTTCCTCTCTCTCCCTCTGCGTCTCTCTCTATGTCCCTCTCTCTCCCTCTCTGTCTTCGTCACTCTCTTCCTCTCTGTCTCTGTCTCCGTCCCTCTCTCCTCTCTCTGTCGATCTCTCTCTCCGTCGATCTCTGTCTCTCTCTCCCCTCTGCGTCTCTCCTCAGTCCCTCTCCCTCTGTTCTCTCTCCCACGATTCCTCTCCCCTCTGTTCTCTCTCCCTCAGTCCCTCTTCCCCCTCTGTGTCTCTCCTCTGTTCCTCTCTCTTTCCCTCAGTCCCTCTCTCCCCTCTGCTCCTCTCTCTCCCTTTGCGTCTCTCCCTCAGTCCCTCTCTGCCTTCTGTTTCTCTCCCTCTGTTCTCAGTCCCGCTCTCTCACTCTCTTCTCAGTCTCTCTGTTTTCAATTATTTGAGTTTAATTTAATTTAAATTAATTTAGTTTAGTTAAACTTAATTTAGGTTATTTTAATTTAATATAATTTTATGATTATAATTAAGTTAGGTAATTTAATAATTTTATTGAAGTTAAGTAATTAGGTTAGTTTAGCTTAATCTAGTATAAACTAGTTTAGTTTAATCTAATTTAGTTTAGTTTAATTTAGTTAATTTTAGTTTTAATTTAATTTAATAGATAATTTTTAAATTTCAGTATGGCTCTAAAGTAACGCGATATTAGATGGGAACATGGTACCTCTGTTGGTAGAATTAGAAAATTTGTGAAGTGTAATTATTGTGCGAAACAAGTTCATGGTGGTATCACTAGATTGAAGCAACATATAGGATATAGCACATGTACCTAGTCAGGTGGAAGGATGTTTGCGAGTACCAAAAGAGGTCTCGCAAATAATGAGACATCTTTTGAAGGTAACAAAGAAAGAGCGGCCATAAAATCCAAGAAAGAGCGATTTACAAAATCTTTCAGTGAGGAAGATTTTTTATGATGTGACCAATGAAAATTCTGATAATGAAATTGAAGTTGGTGGTTTAGAAAGAGTTGAAAGAAAACAACTAAAACAAGTTATGAAAGAAAGTCGTGAAATGGCTTGGAGATCGACAGAAGATCATACAAGAGATATTGGCGGCAGTAGTTCGCAGCCTTAAAGACCACGGATTAACCGTGGATTGTGTTGGAATATTAATACGAGAGAAGCTGAAATTTCAGCTCGTGATATTGATCCTTACATATTCCCAACAAAACGGAAATCAATCAAAAGTATTTTCTCAACTGTGAATATTAAAAAGATTAGAAAATCAATGGCGAAATTCTTCCACTACAATGCAATGCCATTCAATGCAGCTGATAATAGTTCTTACTATCAAGCCATGATTAATACTATTGCGGAGACGGGCCCAGATATAAAAGGTCATGCAGGGTACCAGATTGACAATCTTTATTTAGAGGAGGAAATTAAAGAAATTAAAGCATATATTGCTTCAATAAAAATAAAATGGCCGCAGTATGGTTGCACGATAATGTGTGATGGCTGGAGTTCCCGGAATAGAAAGTCTATTATTAATTTCAGGATTTATTGTGATAGAATCATGGTCTACCATACTTCTTTTGATACTACTAATATCTCGAAAACTGTAGATTATATATTCTCGCTAATGGATAAAATTGTTGATTAAGTTGATGAAGAAAATATCGTGCATGTTGTAACAGATAATGAGGCAAGTTTCAAAGCAGCTGGTCACATGTTATGGAGAAAAGAAAACATTTATTTTGGTCTCCCTGTGTAGCACATTGCATTGATTTGATACTTGAAGATATTAGCTCTGTGAAATCAGTCAAGAAGACATTAGATGATGTTAAAATAATCACATCATTCATTTACAATAGCCTCAAAGTGGTGAATTTAATAAATCTATTTACCAGAGATAAAGATTTGTTGAAACCAGGTACCGAGTTTATTTCTATTGAAAGCCTTAGTCGCTATGAACAAGATTTAAAAAGAATGTGTACGACCACCGATTGTCATGAATTCAACAAGGAGTAAAAGAAGTGTGAGAGATAAGATTTCTAATCTAATTCTGACTGACCAGTTTTGGAAGAAGGCAAGAGAGATCCAAAACATTATAGATCTTCTTGTTAAAGTCTTGAAGATAATGGACCAGGACCAGAAATCTACATTATCTATTATATATGAAGTTATGGATAGAGCAAAATTTATTATAAAAGCATCAAATAAGAACTGAAAGAAGTACTGGGATATCATTGATAGAAGATGGGAGGGACAATTGTATAGACACTTGCATGCTGCTGCTAATTCATTTGCCTAGAAATCATACTTGTTTACTAGAAATTGAAACTATCATATCATAACAATCATGTGCTTACATTATTGCAGCATATTTTTTAAATTCAGCATTCCAATATTCAAAAAACTTTTCTACACATCCAAAAGTGAGAAATGGATTAAAGGTCATTAAAAGATTGGAGCAGGATTATAAACAAGCAAGAGCTATTAATGAGGTAATAATAATTTATTTATTTCATCGATATAATGTTATGCAAATATTAACACTTATGATGTATATTCTCACAGATAAAATTATTTGTGGATGAAGTTGGAGAATTTGGAAGCTCACTGACTAGAAGAGCAGTGCAACAATCTCTTTCAACAGACTGGTGGATTAATTATAACGAAGAAGCTCCCAATTTGTAGAAAATTGTCATCAAAGTTTTAAGCCAAACATGTTCTTCATCGGGTTGTGAAAGAAATTGGGGCACATGGTCGCTGATTCATACAAAATTGCGTAACCGATTGACAATGAAAAAGTTACATAAACTAGTATTTGTGCATTACAATATGTGATTGCGAGTAAGAAACTTGACATGCAAAAGCAACACTGATGATTATTACAGCCCAATTGATCTGAACAATATTTTCAATGATGATATTTTGGATGAGTGGATTCGGGAGGGTGAATAACCGATGTTACCACCAGATGACTTAAGTTGGTTGAATGAAGGTATTCGTCGTAGTGACGAAAGTGGCGGTGACGGCGGTGATGGCGACGACGATGGTGATGGCAGTGATGATGACGGCGGTAATGGCGGTGATGATGATGGCGGTTATAGAGGTAATGGCAGTAATGATGAAGAAACTCATGGTGTTAGTGGAAGCCAACGAGGTGGTGCTATGACATGGGATTAAGAATATTATGCCACACAAGATACAAATTATGGAGCCCGAGTGGGGATTTCGTAACAGCGTAGGCATTTGGATCGGTTGGTTGATTTTAGTTCTAACGATGATTATTCGAGTGGACATGATTACTCACATGATCATCATAGTCTTGAAGGTCATTTACAGGGGTTGGGTTTGACATCTGGCCAACATTCTAGCACTGATTATTCTAGCACTGGTGAATATTCTACTAGTGTAACGCCCCGATTCCACGGATACGGGGACGTCACTGCGACGTATATACGTAGGTCAGAAAATGCCCTCACATATATACGCTAAGCATAAAAGTACAACAAGGATCAGAGTACGACAAAGCGTGGTAATCGTACATATGCCAACACAAGAAGTACACATACAAAGTTATCACAGGATATTATAAAGTATTACACATTACATGTGTATTACATCATAACCAAGTCCAAAAAAAATATATACAAGTATGTATACAAAAAAGCTCACAAGTAGAAAGAAGATCTCGTGAGTCAAAAGGTAAGTCTGGCACGAGGGACTGGAACTAGTCCGCCTGCTCACTAAGGTAAGCTTGGTCCTCTGTGGATGGCTCCACTTCGTTCCAAGCTTCGGAATCTGAATGTGCAAATCCAAGGAGTCAAGACATATAACAATAAACAAACTATAGCCAAGTGGCTAAGGGACATGAATAAAGAAGGATGAAACAGTTATAAGGAATATCAACTAACAAGTATGAAAAGCATGAAGAAATAAAATCCTAATACAATGAATCTACAGTTAACGTCTTATTATTATTACTTGTCTTACTGTGATATCTAACTATGTGACCCAGCGTCCCAGAGCACATAGATCCATATCCTAGTAAAGCAAGGTTGTTATTGGAAACAGCGGTTGTATCGACGAACTATGTTTACAGTGGGTCCCGTGCATGCCCGGGACCACGTTCCAGGGTGTTCCGTTGCTTGATGACGGAACCAGCCGCAAGGCCTATCAGGAGGGACTTATGTATGCCCTTTGTCATGACTGTATCAGGAAGAGGGAGCAAGCACTCCCCTCGGTCCCCTGGAGGCCCTCAGGTCAGACCGGAAATATAATTGTACAATATACCTAATGCCACTGTAAACACGAACACATATCGATATCCGCTTGTTTCCCCCGACCCATGTGTAAGTTGGTCCATTTTATACAAAAGTCAAGTGCATCATGCTTGGTTTAAGAGATAGCATGATAAAAGGTGATATTCACTATTTAACGAGTCATGAAACGAGAATATGTAATAACAAGTCATGAAGTAACAAGTGGTGAGATCCATCAAGTAACATGTCATGTAATACCAGTCATGAAGTATAAACAGGAATAATATGTTACACATGTATCAAAGATAAAATCCAAATTCAAATAGGAAATCAGCTAAGTCAGACATTCAGAATTAGTCGACTAGGTGGAAGGATTAGTCGACTAATAGGGGTCTTAAGTCGACTAACAGTCTAGATGAGTCGACCAAAACTAGGTTCCAGAGAGTTGTAATTCTGTTTCAGGAAAAGTTAGTCGACTAGGGTTGTAAGGGTAGTCGACTAACAGGGAACTACTAGTCAACTAACGGATACTTAAGTCGACTAAGTCTGTGATACAGAGAGTTGATGTTTTATTTCAGGAAAACAGGAGTCGACTAGGGAGGAATGGGTAGTCGACTAGGGGTCCTAAGTCGACTAATATTTTGGATGAGTCGACTGGAACCGAGAGTTGGGTTTTCTGGTTCAGGGAAAGATTAGTCGACTAGGTTAAAAATATAGTCGACTAGGGGGGTCTAGTCGACTGGTAATATGGCTTAGTCGACTAAAACTGTGAAATCAGAAAAGGTTAAGTTTCAACTAAGGTGGGTTAGTCGACTGGTCCCTAGGTTAAGTCGACTAATCGTGGGAAAAACAGTAACAGAACAGATTTTCTGGTGGTTGTTCTTGATGGTCTAAAAATGAGATTTTTATGGCACAAGTGTACATTATTTGTCAACACATGTATACAAAGGGGTTTACAAGTCTTGGTGAGTAAATATACTCACCAGGAAAGGTTTGATTGAAGCTTTACGAGTCCGGGAAGAGTGTGGTCATCAAATGGCACCTATGTGATCCTTGGCGACGAAAAGAGCTACGATCCAAGCTCCAAATCAGTTGCTTGAGCTAGAGGTGAAGATCTTGTGGTGTTCTTGGAGTTAGGGTTGAGGTTGAGAAGGATGAGGGAGTTGGTGAGAGCTTCTCTTTTGTTGAAGTGGAGAAGAAGAGAAGTAAAATGTAAAGGGAGAGGTTAAATATGATGGGGATTTTGTGAAGGAGGTGTAATAAGATAGAAGTGAAGGGTGTTTTTGCAAAAAGGAGGGGGTGAGGTGCCCCTCACCTGGCCACTTGGCCGGCCATGGGAGAGAGAGAGAGAGAGTGGCATTAATGAGGAAGTAGGTGGGAAATGAGGTGGAATTTTGTGGAGAATTGCAATTATTGGAAAATTGGGAAATTAGGAGTTTGTGAAGGAAGTAAAGGGAATAAAGAAAAGGAAAGGAAATAGAATTATAAAAGGAAGATATTTTCTTTGGCTTGAAAAATTAAAAATGTTGAAAAGATAAATTTCCAGGTTTAAGTCAAAGTTGCGGAAACATTCCGGAAAATGCCGAAATCGTCCGAAATTCAAGTATCTCGAAACGACCCGAAAGTTTTACCAAAAATCAACAATAATATTTGAAGACTAATAGTGAAATCCTTTTTAAGGAATACTTTATAGTTTTAAAACTAAAAATCCCGGAATCAGTTATCTACCGACTCCGTTAGAATTTTCATAAATTCATAAAATTCTCAGAAAAAGTATTTAGATAGAAAACAGGATTCTAAGAAATAAAGCCTAAAGGACTTTCTAGAAATTCCTAACTGTTTGGAAAATAAAAATTCGGGAATCGATCAGTGACACTGGTCGACACCGGTTTTGAAGAAATTCATTTTAATTCAGGAAAAATCCAGAAAATCATATAAAATCTAATATATTAGAAAATGATATTTGAAATTGAAATCGGTCAAATACAGGAAGTAAATCAAAAAATACGATCGAAAAGCTGAATACGCAACTAAGTACGTATTCTGGAAACGGGGTATTACAATCCATCCACCTTACAAAAATTTCGTCCTCGAAATTTCATAAGGTGAAAGGTAACAGGAAAAGTAACAGATAGAGAAGGATAAGATGGAAGATAACTGTAGAGAAGAATAGAAGGAAAGAGTCTTACCAATCAAGATGTGAAGAGTTGAGGATAGCGCTCACGGATAACGTCCTCTCGTTCCCAAGTGGCCTCTCCTGGCGCATGCCTGTTCCAAGACACCAACACCAAGGGTATAGCCTTGTTCTTCAGTGTCTTCACACTTCTATCTAGAATGGCCATCGGCTGCTCCTGATATGATAAATCTGGCTGCAGTTCCAGTTCGGAATGATCCAAAATATGACTATCATCCTTGACATACTTCCTCAACTGAGATACGTGGAAAACATTGTGCACTCCGTCCAAAGATGGAGGTAAGGCCAATCTGTAAGACACATCTCCCACTCGCTCCAAAATCTCGAATGGGCCGATATATCTCGGACTCAGCTTTCCACGAAGACCGAACCGGATTACTCCCTTGGTAGGTGATATCTTCAAGAACACATGATCTCCTGCCTGGAACTCCAATGGCCTTCTCTGCGAATCTGCCCAACTCTTCTGCCGACTCTGAGCTGCTCTGAGATGGTCTCTGATGATCCTGACTTTCTCTGTTGTCTGAATCAGGATTTCTGGCCCCAAAAGTGTCCTCTCACCGACTTCATCCCAACAGATCGGTGATCTACACTTTCTTCCATACAATGCTTCAAAGGGTGCCATCTTGATACTTGCCTGGTAGCTGTTATTATAAGAAAACTCCGCCAAGTGAAGATGATCTTCCCATGATCCCTTGAACTCAATCATGCAAGCCCTTAGCATATCTTCAAGAATCTGGATGGTCCTCTCTGATTGTCCGTCTGTCTGAGGATGATATGAAGTACTGAACTTCAGACGAGTTCCCAGACTCTCTTGGAGACTTTCCCAGAAATGAGATCTGAATCTGGTGTCTCTGTCTGAAACAATACTAACTGGAACTCCATGTAGACGAACTATCTCCTTCATGTATTTGTCTGCCAGAACCTCTGTTGTCTGACCTACCCGAAATGGTATGAAGTGAGCTGACTTGGTGAGACGATCAATGATTACCTACACAGCATTATTACCTTTAGGACTGCGAGGTAATGCCGTGACAAAGTCCATGGTGATGTGCTCCCACTTCCACTCAGGTATCGGTAAAGGTTGTAGAAGTCCGGTTGATCTCTGATGCTCTATCTTTATCTGCTGGCAGACCAAGCATTTGGCTACAAACTGAGCTATCTCCCTCTTCATAGCATTCCACCAAAACTGCTTCTTGATGTCCTGATACATCTTGGTTCCCCCTGGGTGTATGGAATAGGCTGAACTGTGAGCTTCTGCTAGGATCTTCTGTCGAACTTCTCCTTGGGGAACACAAAGTCTGCCTCCAAAATATAATGCACCATCTGGATGAATACAGATATCAGTCCTCAATCCAGCCTCTACCTGAGCTCTGAATTTCAGTAATCTGGGATCTTCCTTTTGAGCTTCCTTGATCTCATCTATCAATGCTGACTGAATCTGTAAGGTCATGAACTGTCCTGCCTTATCACCTCCTTGTACCAACATCAAGTCCAATCTGATGATGTCTTGAATCAACTCCTTCTGCTGAGTAAGCTGGACAAGCACTCTATTCTCTGGCATCCTGCTCAGTGCATCTGGAACTGTATTGACCTTGCCTGGATGATATTGCAAGTCAATATCATAGTCCGCCATCAGTTCAAGCCATCTCCTCTGCCTCATGTTCAACTCTTTCTGTGAGAAGATATACTTGAGACTCTTGTGATCCGTGTATATCAATACTTTGTCTCCCAGAAGATAATGCCTCCAAATCTTCAAGGCAAAGATAACAGCTGCTAGCTCCAAGTCATGAGTTGGGTAATTCCGCTCATGAGTCTTCAGTTGCCTAGATGCATATGCTATGACATGATCATGTTGCATAAGTACACATCCCAGGCCTTTTCCTGATGCATCACTGAATATGACCATCCCTCCTCTCCCTGAGGGAGTCTTCAAGATTGGAGCTGAAATGAGCCTCTGCTTCAATTGCTCAAATGCTGCGGTACACCCCTCTGTCCATAAATACTTCTCTCCTTTCCTGGTGAGCTTGGTCAACGGGGCTGCAATCCTAGAGAAATCCTGGACAAAGCGTCTGTAATATCCGGCTAGCCCAAGAAAACTCTTAATCTCAGTCACCGTCCTGGGAATAGGCCAATCCTTCACTGCCTGGACTTTGCTGGGGTCGACTGAAATTCCTTCTGCTGAAACCATGTGTCCAAGGAAGGCTATGCTGTCCAACCAGAACTCACACTTGCTCCTCTTGGCATGAAGCTGCTCCTGCTGGAGAGTCTGCAACACAATCCTCAAGTGTTCTGCATGCTCCCTGTTGTTCTTTGAATAGATCACAATGTCATCTATGAAAACAACAACGAACTGATCCAGATAGGGCGAGAACACTCGGTTCATCAAATCCATGAAAACTGAAGGGGTATTGGTGACTCCGAAAGGCATAACTAGAAACTCATAGTGGCCATAACGGGTCCTGAATGCCGTCTTCGGGATATCCTCTTTCTTCACCCTCAGCTGATGGTAACCCGATTGTAAATCCAATTTAGAGAATACACGGGCTCCATGAAGCTGATCAAACAGATCATCAATCCTGGGCAAGGGATACTTATTCTTGATGGTTACCTTGTTCAATTCCCTATAATCAATACAAAGTCTCTTACCACCATCTTTCTTGTTCGCCAATAGTACTGGAGCTCCCCATGGTGAAGTACTTGGCCTAATCAATCCCCTGTCTGAATATTCCTGCAGCTGCTTCTTCAAAATCTCTAACTCCGTCGGTGCCATCCTGTACGGAGCCTTGGATATAGGAGCTGCTCCTGGAACTGTGTCAATGGAGAACTCGATCACCCTGTCAGGTGGCAGTCCTGAGATCTCAGCAAACACTCCTGGGAATTCATCCCACACCGGTACCTTCTGCTTCTGAACCTCCGAAGTAGTCATCTGAGTCTTTCCCTTGGTAGACTTCACTTCTCCACTAAATTGGAACTCCGGTTGATGAGGGATTCTGAAATTAATCTTCTTCTCCCTACAATCAATAACTGCATGGTACTGACTGAGCCAGGTCATGCCTAAGATTACGTCGTACCCTTTGGTATCTAGTACGAGCATATCTATGGCCAAGGTCTTATCACAAAGTTCTACCGGACAATCAGTACAGACTCTAGAAGATATGACTACCCCATTCCCTGTACTAATCTCCCATTTGTGGTCTAAAGATCTAACAGGTATAGAATGCAAAGCCACAAAATGGTCTGAGATATAACAATGGGATGCACCTGAATCAAAGAGAGCGAGGACAGGTTTAGAATGAACTCTGATGGTACCTGTTATCACCTCCTCAGATGTCTCAGCCTCTGCTGCTGACAAATTGTAAGCCTGACCTCTACCACGCCCTGCTGCAGTCCTGGCTCCTCTCTGGACTGGGCGAACAACATGCTGTGGAGGAAGGGGAAGAGCTCTCCTCATCACCGGTCCCAGGTTCCTCTGCCCAAGTGGCCCTGGAATTACTCTCTGTCCATTGGGTCCTGGAAGTGCTGGCAAAGTCTGATTTGCAATCCCCATTCTCCTATGTGGACAGGCCTCTACAGAATGGTCTCGGGACCCACACACCAAACACAATCCATTTGCCCTCCGGCAATTCTGCTGAGAATGACCCGGTTTCTGGCAAAAGTTGCAGATAGGACCTGGTCGAGCCATCTGGTAAGGAGCTGGTCTGAATGGTTGCCTTGCCTGAACCTTTGCTGCTCTGTATGGGCCTCCTCTTCCCATTGGTGCCAACGGCCTCTTCATGGCCTGGTTCCTCATTTGGTTGGCTTGCTTCTTCTCTAACCCACGCTCCACCTCTCGAGCTATGGTGAGAACTTCTGAATAAGTCTTCAGCTGCTGGGGCATCAAGAAGACCTGTATGTCCATATGCAGGCCCTGCTGGAATCTGCTTGCCCGCTTCTCCTCATCCGTCACCATGTACGGAGCAAAGCGGCTGAGTCTGAGAAACTCCGCGGCGTACTCATCCACGGACTTGTTCCACTGCTGCAATCTGATGAACTGCTCCTCCATGTCCTTCTGAGCAGTAGCAGGGAAGAACCTGCTATAGAAACTCTTGGAGAACGTGTCCCAGGTGACAGGCTTCTCCAATCTGGCCTCCTCAGCGAGCCACCAAGTTCTGGCTACATCTTTCAACTGAATCTTGGCGACCTCAACTTGGTTCTCCTTTGGTACCCTGGCTGCATTCAGCAGATCTGTGGTGTCTGTCAGCCATTGTTCAGCATCCAGGGGTTTCTCTTCACCCGTGAATATGGCTGGCTGCAACCTTCTGAAATCTGAAATGTTCCCCGGCCTCTGCTCTTTTGGAGCTGTCAACTCTTGTCGGAGAAGCTCCGTCTGCTGCTGCTGGTTCTCCATCATGGTCTGAATGACCCTCAAAATATCCACATTCTCTCCCGTGGGTCCATTCGACGCTTGCCCCGAGTGGTTACGGCCCGTCCTTCGCTCCATACCGAGTTAGGAATAGAAAACTGGAATTTGAAAACAATTGGAAGGAGTTTAGGATACAAGGGAATGAATCGAGGAAAGAATCAAGAAGGACTTAATAACTTTGTATATTGTAGTTGGCATTAGCAAATTTCAGTAATTTGCTGCTTGATTGTACTTTAGGTTTGAGAGCCTAAGCTCTGATACCAACCTGTAACGCCCCGATTCCACGGATACGGGGACGTCACTGCGACGTATATACGTAGGTCAGAAAATGCCCTCACATATATACGCTAAGCATAAAAGTACAACAAGGATCAGAGTACGACAAAGCGTGGTAATCGTACATATGCCAACACAAGAAGTACACATACAAAGTTATCACAGGATATTATAAAGTATTACACATTACATGTGTATTACATCATAACCAAGTCCAAAAGAAATATATACAAGTATGTATACAAAAAAGCTCACAAGTAGAAAGAAGATCTCGTGAGTCAAAAGGTAAGTCTGGCACGAGGGGACTGGAACTAGTCCGCCTGCTCACTAAGGTAAGCTTGGTCCTCTGTGGATGGCTCCACTTCGTTCCAAGCTTCGGAATCTGAATGTGCAAATCCAAGGAGTCAAGACATATAACAATAAACAAACTATAACCAAGTGGCTAAGGGACATGAATAAAGAAGGATGAAACAGTTATAAAGAATATCAACTAACAAGTATGAAAAGCATGAAGAAATAAAATCCTAATACAATGAATCTACAGTTAACGTCTTATTATTATTACTTGTCTTACTGTGATATCTAACTATGTGACCCAGCGTCCCAGAGCACATAGATCCATATCCTAGTAAAGCAAGGTTGTTATTGGAAACAGCGGTTGTATCGACGAACTATGTTTACAGTGGGTCCCGTGCATGCCCGGGACCACGGTCCAGGGTGTTCCGTTGCTTGATGACGGAACCAGCCGCAAGGCCTATCAGGAGGGACTTATGTATGCCCTTTGTCATGACTGTATCAGGAAGAGGGAGCAAGCACTCCCCTCGGTCCCCTGGAGGCCCTCAGGTCAGACCGGAAATATAATTGTACAATATACCTAATGCCACTGTAAACACGAACACATATCGATATCCGCTTGTTTCCCCTGACCCATGTGTAAGTTGGTCCATTTTATACAAAAGTCAAGTGCATCATGCTTGGTTTAAGAGATAGCATGATAAAAGGTGATATTCACTATTTAACGAGTCATGAAACGAGAATATGTAATAACAAGTCATGAAGTAACAAGTGGTGAGATCCATCAAGTAACATGTCATGTAATACCAGTCATGAAGTATAAACAGGAATAATATGTTACACATGTATCAAAGATAAAATCCAAATTCAAATAGGAAATCAGCTAAGTCAGACATTCAGAATTAGTCGACTAGGTGGAAGGATTAGTCGACTAATAGGGGTCTTAAGTCGACTAACAGTCTAGATGAGTCGACCAAAACTAGGTTCCAGAGAGTTGTAATTCTGTTTCAGGAAAAGTTAGTCGACTAGGGTTGTAAGGGTAGTCGACTAACAGGGAACTACTAGTCAACTAACGGATACTTAAGTCGACTAAGTCTGTGATACAGAGAGTTGATGTTTTATTTCAGGAAAACAGGAGTCGACTAGGGAGGAATGGGTAGTCGACTAGGGGTCCTAAGTCGACTAATATTTTGGATGAGTCGACTGGAACCGAGAGTTGGGTTTTCTGGTTCAGGGAAAGATTAGTCGACTAGGTTAAAAATATAGTCGATTAGGGGGGTCTAGTCGACTGGTAATATGGCTTAGTCGACTAAAACTGTGAAATCAGAAAAGGTTAAGTTTCAACTAAGGTGGGTTAGTCGACTGGTCCCTAGGTTAAGTCGACTAATCGTGGGAAAAACAGTAACAGAACAGATTTTCTGGTGGTTTTCTTGATGGTCTAAAAATGGGATTTTTATGGCACAAGTGTACATTATTTGTCAACACATGTATACAAAGGGGTTTACAAGTCTTGGTGAGTAAATATACTCACCAGGAAAGGTTTGATTGAAGCTTTACGAGTCCGGGAAGAGTGTGGTCGTCAAATGGCACCTATGTGATCCTTGGCGACGAAAAGAGCTACGATCCAAGCTCCAAATCAGTTGCTTGAGCTAGAGGTGAAGATCTTGTGGTGTTCTTGGAGTTAGGGTTGAGGTTGAGAAGGATGAGGGAGTTGGTGAGAGCTTCTCTTTGTTGAAGTGGAGAAGAAGAGAAGTAAAATGTAAAGGGAGAGGTTAAATATGATGGGGATTTTGTGAAGGAGGTGTAATAAGATAGAAGTGAAGGGTGTTTTTGCAAAAAGGAGGGGGTGAGGTGCCCCTCACCTGGCCACTTGGCCGGCCATGGGAGAGAGAGAGAGAGAGTGGCATTAATGAGGAAGTAGGTGGGAAATGAGGTGGAATTTTGTGGAGAATTGCAATTATTGGAAAATTGGGAAATTAGGAGTTTGTGAAGGAAGTAAAGGGAATAAAGAAAAGGAAAGGAAATAGAATTATAAAAGGAAGATATTTTCTTTGGCTTGAAAAATTAAAAATGTTGAAAAGACAAATTTCCAGGTTTAAGTCAAAGTTGCGGAAACATTCCGGAAAATGCCGAAATCGTCCGAAATTCAAGTATCTCGGAACGACCCGAAAGTTTTACCAAAAATCAACAATAATATTTGAAGACTAATAGTGAAATCCTTTTTAAGGAATACTTTATAGTTTTAAAACTAAAAATCCCGAATCAGTTATCTACCGACTCCGTTAGAATTTTCATAAATTCATAAAATTCTCAGAAAAAGTATTTAGATAGAAAACAGGATTCTAAGAAATAAAGCCTAAAGGACTTTCTAGAAATTCCTAACTGTTTGGAAAATAAAAATTCGGGAATCGATCAGTGACACTGGTCGACACCGGTTTTGAAGAAATTCATTTTAATTCAGGAAAAATCCAGAAAATCATATAAAATCTAATATATTAGAAAATGATATTTGAAATTGAAATCGGTCAAATATAGGAAGTAAATCAAAAAATACGATCGAAAAGCTGAATACGCAACTAAGTACGTATTCTGGAAACGGGGTATTACAACTAGCAGCACTAAATATCGAGGTTTTGGATATTATCACCATGGAGCTGATATTGCACAACCCCTGCCGCCATATTACTCTGATGCTGGATCCTCTGGCCAATCATCTCAGCCTACAGGATCTCACCCACAAACATATTATTACCCTTATGGAAACTATATACCTGATTTATATACTTATCGCGGGAATGATGATAATGATGATTTTGTACCTCCTTGTAATTCAATGTGGAAAATACTATATTAGCAGGTACTTATGAATTATTTTATGTAATTTACTATATTATGTAAGTATTTTGATATCTTTCTGCCGATGACGCTTGTATTTATACTTTCACTTTATGTTTTGTATGCTAGGTGATATGTTTTGAATATGTTATACATGAATTTTAATGTCTACATTTTTTTTTTACGATTTGTCATGATTTTTTCATAATTTTTTTAACGTTCTATGTAGCGTTTTGCGCGTATCGTCCGAGTCCGATCCGAGTCGCCATGACCGATCTGTCTCGGTGCCAGCCGAGTCGGCGGCCGAGACCGAGACTTTAAACCATGTATGTCACAGGTTTGTCGATATAAATGCACTGGACCTTGTGTCTGTATTGGCCTCCCAAGATATGGATACACCCACTCCTAAACAAAAAATTGCCATCACAAATGACCTCAACTGTATGAAAATGTAGCCAAATATACTGCAGTTATTTGAGGATTGAGATCCCAATTGACAATCAGACATTTGATGAGTAATTCTGTCATCATTTTTTCTCAAGTTTTTAATTCAACAGCTCCCACCTGAATTGTCTTCGAAATCAATCTAATACATGAGACTTCTCGTTCTAACTCACAGTGTGGACATAATAGACTATTACATCAATGAAAATGCCCACAAACCTTCAGACCTTTATCCTATCCTTGACACCACACTGAAAAGAAAAAAAAAACCCAACATTTCAGAAACTTTTCCCGACTGTTTGAGATATTGAAACAGCATTGATCATGTATTCAGAACTCAATATCAATACCAAAACCTTTATTTGCTAAGGTGGCTACATGAATCCATTTTCTCCATTCGGCTTTCCCATGGGCCATCTCCTGCTTTCATTTCATAAAGGTTTAAGACAGTTCTGTGCTAACTTGGCTACCTAATGCAACTCTCATCCTTGGTATTATTGAATCTCGGATATATTCTGAACTTAACATCCATGTTCAGATGCTAATCCAGGATCTTCATCTCCTTCATAGACCAAACCAGAGACATGATCTGTAGAGCCCCATATAGGACAGAATCAAATCTCCATTTTTTTCCAAAAAGTTCTGATATACTGAAATTTTATTGAGAGATACATTAGTTGTCCAGACTCTTATTTGAAAGAATTAGGTGCATGAATCCATAAAGTGCTGAGTTCTATTAAAATGTAATTTAGATGACTCATCTCACATCAAAATGGCAATTCATAACCAGAAAAACGGGATCTCATCCAGGACCAGTTATTTTCATAGGACTTGGAATCTTTGATTGACTGATGCATCAATAGAACTCCCAATACACGGATGTGTATCTGATGTGGATATACGCTAATAGGCGTTGGAATTGTCTTTGAGACATATTACATGTATCAAGATCAGGTTGCTCCACTCCTCCTGGGTACAGACCTGATGGCTGTCAGATTCCAATTGGATTTTGGACTTGATTAAGTAGGACTTTTAGGATAAATCTTTTGATAAATATTTTGCAATTGTTGAAAGGACTTTCTTTACAATGGTACTTTTCAATCTTTTTGAATCATAAAACAACGGGAATCATATACCACGTCATGAATTGGGAATCTTACAGTAGATAATTTGTTATGCATGGGTGCAGTAGTTGTTGATTGATTTATGAAATATGAATTTACGATGGATTCTATGGTTGCCTCATATATGAATTATTTAGTCTCTGTAGCCATCAGGTATCCATATCAGAGTCTCTTTAATATTTTGTCATGTCATATCCATACTCTAAAAGCATGTTAAAAATCTGTTCTCGAGAAGCCATTGCCATTTCCAGAAGCCAAGCCCTATGTGACCACCGGGCCATTAGTAACAAAAGATAACTTTTGATTTTGGATGTATTCATTGCATAGGATTGGTCTTCAAATTTCAATTACAGCAGCATGACTCCACCAGATAAGGAATATACACTACAGTTCATATTATACAGTGTTATTTGTGGTGCTCATCAGTCATCCCTACGCTCTGATAGATTCTCGCATATGACACAATAGTAATTTTGTCACAATATGCGCAATCTTGACAACATATAATCAATACAAACTGATAACGGAGATCAGTGTTAAAAAATGCAAATATGCAGCCTCATATGTGTATGTGACAGCTTTCGTGTATGTGACAGAAAAAAGCAGTCACATACCCACATCTTTGAAAAACACGAAAGAAAAACATCCAGTCACTTTTTTTGTTTATATCACCGCATAATTTTATCCGTCCACATATATTAATATGTGCCTGCATATCTATTATGTGGAGGGTAACGGGTCTCAAATTTGACCTGGAATCAAACCCATTTAATTTAAAAGGCCTTATATATATTCTTATCGTCCTCTTTTCTTGAAAGATGTTCTAGCCTCATCATGGTTCAACGTCTCGGTCTCGGCCACCGACTCGGCCGGCACCGAGACGGATCGGTCTCGGCGACTCGGATCGGACTCGGCTGATACGCGCAAAACGCTACATAGAACGTCAAAAAAATTATGAAAAATTCATGACAAATCATAAAAAATTGTAGATATCAAAATTCATGTATAAAAATTAAACTGAGGGGGAGAGAGAGAGAGGAACAGCGAGAGAGAGAGGGAGAGAGACTGAGACAGAGGGGAGAGAGGGAGACAGTCACACAGAGGAGGAGAGAGAGAGACTGAGAGAGAGAGGGAGAGAGAGGGACAGAGAGAGACTGAGAGAGAGGGAGAGAGAGGGACAGAGAGAGAGAGACAGAGAGAGGGAGGGGGAGAGAGAGACTGAGAGGGAGAGAGAGACAGAGATAGAGAGAGGGACAGAGAGAGGGACAGGGAGAGAGGGAGAGACTGAGAGGGAGAGGGAGAGAGTCCGATAGAGAGATACAGAGGGAGAGAGATACAGAGGGAGAGAGAGAGAGGGTCCAACAGAGAGAGACAGAGAGAGACGGAGAGAGAGACTGAGAGGGAGAGAGTCCGACGGGGGGAGAGAGAGACGGAGAGAGAGAGAGAGGGACAGGAGAGAGGGACAGGGAGAGAGACTGAGAGGGAGAGGGAGAGGGAGAGAGTCCGATAGAGAGATACAGAGGGAGAGAGAGATACAGAGGGGGAGAGAGAGTCCAACAGAGAGAGACAGAGAGAAAGACAGAGAGAGACGGAGAGAGAGAGAGACTGAGAGGGAGAGAGTCCGAAGGGGAGAGAGAGACGGAGAGAGAGAGACAGTTGCTGCGGGAGAGAGAGACGGAGAAAGAGAGGGAGAGGCACAGAGAGAGGGAGAGGGGGGAGAGAGAGACTGAGAGGGGGAGGGAGAAATACTTGCAGACGGCGACGGCGACGGCTGCCGGCGCCGGCGACGACGACGGCGACGCGGGGGGACGGCGAAGGCGACGCGGGGGGACGGAGGGCGACGCGGGGGAGAGAGAGATCAGAGATCTGATCTCTCTCTCTCTCCCTCAGCGCCTTTAAAGGCGCTTCGTCACGGTCGCCGAGTCGACCCGACTCGGGTCCGACTCGGACCCGACTCGGTCAACTCGGCGATTTTCGAACGACTCGGGCCTCCGATACGACTCGGAGGGGGCCGAGTCGGATACGACTCGGCCGAGTCGTATCAGACTCGGCCGATATTTCGAACACTGAGCCTCATTATGTTCCCCCTTTACTTATTTTAGACCTCTTTTCCACCAAACTTCCTAGGCGAGATCTCTGGCATGATGGCCCGATTTCCGGTTAAAATTGTGAAGATGGTTACTTTAGATAATTGTCTCTAAATTTATATCTATTTTTGAATAATCACTATGATCTGTTAGGTGACATTGACATTTGTTAATATCAAGGTTCTAAATATCAGATATCGGGATCGTATCGGATGGGGTTTTTCATATTGGATATCAGATATCGGGGCAGATATCGGGGATACGTGCGCATATCGGGCGTTCATATCAGACACTATATATAACGAAATATTGATAACTAGAAGTTGGTTTTAGTGTCATAGATATCATCTACCTAATAAAAATGATGTAATATGCACGCAAAGACAGTAAAAAATAATGTACATTTGCACACAGTCGTGGAATAAATAAGTTATTTCATATCGGGCAATATATCTGCAGATATCACTTATCGGCCGATATTTCAAATATCGGTCGTTTTTTGCTGCAAACGATATGGTGAACGATTTTCCCATATCGTATCGGCAGCAGGCAAAAAAGGAGATATCGGACGATATCTCGGCCGACTCTGCTGATATTTAAAACAGGGGTTAATATCAATTGATAATGGTCATGTTCAACTGGCACGTTTTTAGACATGCCGAGTTGAGGAATACTTTCTAACTCAATATCGAAGTTATGTTATCTTCATTTGCTTGGTAACTTCCACATTTAAATGGCTGTATTACGCTTTATTTGAGAAGTTGTCATTAAATTACTTTTCGTCCACTTAGTTGTTAATTGGGTAGTCTGTTACTTTCACTTCATTTGCTTCAAGTTCCTTTTAGAGTCCTTATCATAACATGTGCATGTGTTTTATAAATATTTAAGTCTTCTGAATATTTCTCGGTCTATGCGTAATGCGTCAGTATATTATGTGCCGGCAAATATTGCAACTTGTAAGAGTGACAGAGACTATCTATTTCAATAAGAAACATCAAACAACGACTAGGAAGCCCTCCTCTTATTTGAAGACACAAATTTCACAGTAAATTTTCCAACATTCAACTAATAAATGGGGAGAAATACAAGGCCAAAATAACCTTTAGACCTCCCATATGATGCCTTGTGCAGATACCGTGGTAATGTGGTCAAATGGGAAAGTCGGGGAGGGAATGCTGGAGGGAGATATGGGGATTATGAGAAGAATAAGGGAAATGAAAATGAACTAAAGATTTCTATTTCAACCCCATGAGGTTGACAAAACATGTATAAAGAGGCGTGTTTATCATTTTGACACGGGTTGAGATAAGCAAATGCAGTATACAAGTATAAAGCTCATAACATACTAAATAAGACAATTGTGGTTGGAAGAAGCAAAAGCACAAAAAGATACCAGCTTTCAGCATGCAATTATTAGACTGAATTGTAAAAATACCTTCCGTAGGTCGTGGTTTTCTCCTCTCTTTTAAGATCTCTGGGCGAGGGATTATCGCACCAGAAGCTTCTTGCCCACGAGCGATTCTCACTTTGGTTCCATCTTCCATAAAACGAAACCCAATCTTACAAGGTCTCCTGATTGACAAAACAAACATATCGCGAGAAAGAGTAAAGGAAACTAAAACTAAAGTGGATTGGGAAAATAAATAAAAAAAATTAAGCACTTCTTTATCATAACAACATCAACATAAACCATACCCAGTAACCGGGTCGAGAACTTGCACATTGGAGACATGAAGAGGAGCTTCTACACTGAAGATTCCACCTTCATGTCCTTGACCTTGCTTAATATGCTTCTTCACCTGTTGTGTAGAAAATAAAACACAACCTGCTCGATTAATGCTCTTATATTCCCAAATTTAGATTCTGATCTCTAAGTTCAATTAGACCTAAACCACATTTTATGGTCATATAATTTCTGTTTGATAATAATTGAACAGTTTACAGCCATATATTACTGCATGAATCCTCAAGGTTTGCATTTTCTTCCAATTTGCCATACATTTAACTTGAAGAAAGAAATAAGAAGAAGAATTAAATAAATAGGGAAGAAAAAAAGATTAGATTTTTATTTTTTTTCGGCAGACCAGATTCTTTCCTTCAACCACGACGCGATTCTGGGAGCGGACGACTCGTTTAATCGTCCCCGTCTCGCCTTTGTCTTTCCCTCTTATAATCATAACCTAAATTTTCATTTTCGACAAGAAAAGAGATCATCGTTTGGCCAGAAGAAAATCTCAAAATCCAAATAAAAAAAAAAAAAAAAGAAGCGAGAGAGAGGATTCGAGATAGGGTTTCACTAACGTTGTCTCCTCTGAGAATCTTCCATTTTGGGATGAGTTTCTGAGCCGCCTTCCAACCCATTGCTAACTCTCCTATCTCCGCCGCCTCCGCCGTCGCCGCCGCCGCTCAGAAAGGGGCCGCTTGTAACCGACTCTCTTCAGTCCGCAGAGTATATACGGGCCGCCTTGCGCCGACCCGAAAGCCCATACTCTGGGGCTCACATCGTATGGGCCTGAACTGTGCCGGGCCTACAGTACGCCACAGAACCGCGAGCTTATTTTTGTGGGCTTTAGATGTCGCGGTCTTTAAGTTTCAAATCTTCGATAATAACTAGATTATCACTTGCGGTGGAACCGAGCGGTGAAGAGAAGAGGGGAGAGAAGAGAGGAAGAAGGAGTGGGAAGATGGGAGAGGGAGAGGGAGGAGGGGGAAGCGTGGAGAGGGGGAGGAGAGGGCTGCTCAGTTTTCTCTGTGGTTTTTTTTTGGGCGACAGACGGACGGACAAAGTTGAAGAAAGAGTCACGGGAGAAACCTTACTCTGCTCGGTTTGACTGGTATGTAATAAAAAGATATTGGATATGTTTTATTCATTTCTTGATGACACATGTTTTGAAGTTTGCTTGTGAGACGTCACCAAAGTCGCATAGAGTCTTCGACCCCTTGTTGCCGATGACAGACGTGTAGGGTATTTACTTGTAAATCGTTGACAGGCATGCAAGATAATTAAAACAGGATAATTAAAAAATGAATAGAACATATCTAAAGATTAATATATTAAAATATGAATACTACATGATTAACTCCACAATTATCTACTTAGAAAACATACACGACTCTGACAGATGGAGGGAGGATCGACAGAAAGAACAAAAGAAAGAATAATTTTATTAAAATATGAAACTTACAACTTGAAACCGAACTTCTCAAAGCTTCCAGACTTGATATATTAAAATTTTACAAAGGAAGGGAATGTTCACATGAGAAAGCAAACTTGAGAATGCTTAAAAGATAGATTACAAAGTGATGTTTTCTTCAACTGAGAATGGCTTTTATTTATGGCGATGATGAAAGGGAGAAGTCTTCTCTAGATGACTCTGGAGAGTGCCTTCTGGAGAAGTCTTTTATTTTTCTCAGTGATGGTCACTATCAATAATGGTTGTCGCTTTCTGGTATATTAAAGCAATCCACTTTATTACAGTGGGAATCTCTTTATTAAAGAGATCTTCTTTGCTGGCAGGTTGTCTCTTACTGACGAATGCGATAACGTCATTTAATATGCTAGCTGTGAAATCCTCTAGTACTTACTTTGTTGTGTCCTAGATTATGATTGCAATCGAGTATAGTGAGACTAATAATTAGGCCACCTCTTTACACTTTTTGTTGGCCTGAGAACTTTTACCATCAGTTTTCATGACTACATCTCATAAGGCTGTGTAGTCCATATCATTTTCAAAATTTTGGGCATCTTGCATATCTGATTTTGCTATTTGAATTTGCGATCCAGTGGACATTGAATCTGAGGAATCAAACGTTTCCTCAAATTATTTCTTCATATATTTGAGACATTTTTGCATAATTTCTTCAGAAGAAGTTTTAGAATATTTTCTTTGGAATATTTTTTTTAATTTTTGTCAGTGGATTCTGTAACTGAACTTCTTGTGAGAGGGAGTGATCCACAATCTCTTTGTTTCTTTTGATAATCTCTTTAATCTGAGCAACCTTTTTTTATATTAATGCTACTCCACCATTTTACATGGTAACATTTTTGTAGACATGGTAGTTGGAGGTCATCATATCTCATAAAAGAAATATATTGGACATAAACTTTTATAGAATTCTTTGTCATTTAGATTCTGAATTACAGGATATGACTCAACCCATGAGTCGTATAACTGAAGAATGGCTTCTGGCAAAATTTTTAAATTTGCTCCAAATCTATACCACCATTGGAGAACCAAGTGGGAATGCTTTTATTAATGACAATTGGACATAATTTAAAAAGCCATATATGTTTTAACTTGGGATTATCATATAAAGAAGTCTTTTTGAATACTTCTACATAATTTCAATAATTGAAACTATGAGTTTCATTACCAACCGTTATTAAAGGTATATGTCTATTAGTACTTAATCACCAATCTCTTGGTGACAGTACAGACTTAATAACACATTTTCTGAAGGCAAGAGGTTGATTAGTATTTGAATTTGGGTAAAAATATTCTATTATTACCTCCTTTTGACATGGGATAGACTACATCCATTGTCTGGGCTTATTAGCCATAATAGAATAAAAATAGTTTCTAAATATCTTTTTTGAGTTTTTCTGGATCATTCCTGGAAGGTTTATCTTTTTTTTCAATGTGTATATCAAAATCTGATATAGGTTTAGTATAAACATATGATTCTTGTTGTGTTATTTCACTGAATGTAAAATTTTATGAAGCTTGGGTATTTCTAACTTCCTCTGATGATGTTTCTTGTGTATTACTAGAAACAAAGGCAATTTCATGAAAAAACTCTTCATTAGCTAATTCCTTAAAAGAGTTAGGAGAACAATAAGTTCTATTTTTGATAATGTTTTTTCAGGTATTTGAAATATTAGTCCTGCCTTTCCCCTCCTCCACCAAGGGCTCCTGATGCCGCATTGGAATCCTGTAAGAAGTAAATAATTATTAGATGCTGAGAGAAGGAAATTAGATAGGATTAGAACATCATCTATGTATGACCGGATGAATTATGTATAAGGAGTAAATATATCATTCATAATGCTCTGAAATTCTAACGAAGCATTTTTTTTTAAACCGAATGGCAAAATATTCCATTCAAAATGCCAAAAGGGACAGTAAATGCTGTCTTATAATGATCTTTCTCATGGACTTAAATCTGTCAATATCCTGACTTAAGATCAAATTTTGAAAATATCTTCACATTATGAATGCGATTTAATAAATCTCTTTTATTTGGAATAGGATACCAGATCCACTTTAAAACCTTATTAAGAGGTTATAATTTATTACAAGACGAGAAACTCCTCTTTCTTACTCTGGTCCATTATCAGCATAAAATGCAGTGCAACTTTAAGGAACGTATGACTTTCTTATTAGTTGCTTGTCCAGTAAAGAGGTTATTTCCTTCTTACAAAGATTCAAGTATTCTGACAAGGTTTTGCTCTTGTCAAAATATTCTTTTCGTTAAAATCCTCTTCATATGGAATGGTAACAATGTGTTGCTTTCTATTCCAGAAAGTGTTTAGCATTAAGCCTATACTATTAATTTAAATTTATTGTGTGTAAGATTTATTAATTCTTCCACGCCTTGTCCTTTAATTGCTCATCAATTTAAACATAAAAAATTTATTCTCTAAGAAAGCTTATTTGCTTTTCTTTAAAAGGGATGTTTTTGACCTCATTAAGTATTCTTGTATGAGGATCACAGAAAGGATGTTCCTAGTATTGCATGTTAAAATAAATTTTTTACCAATATAAATTGTGTTGGTATGCAGACATCGTTATGACAAATGTGTGCATCCGGAAGCTTATAATTTACGTCTAATTTATGCCCACTAGCACCACTTAAGGTCTGTGAGATTTTTTTGGAAGTAAATAGAAGGTACAATCTCTTCTCTTATACAATTAAGATTAGTACCACTATCAACTAGTGCTATGATATTAGGAATAATTGTCTCTTTAGTTATTACTAAAGTGATGGATATAAATCATTTTTGAGAAGTAACTTGTTGCAATATTTATAACAACTCATTTGATCGAGAAGAAGTAGATGCTTTTATATTCTTATTGGACTTTTCTTCTTCTTCTAGTCGAGATAGAATATATCTATTCTATTTTTTGAGATGTTTAACATCTTCTTTGAGGTTATTAACCTTAGAGTTTAACTCTTATAATGATAGTGCCCTTTTATGTTTTTCTTGTCTTCTATTTAAGACCATGGACATTTTGTACACATTATCAACTTTCAGAATTTTGATCTTTTGAACTTTATTTTTTGCAACGCATAATTTCAAAAGTTGTTCTTTACGCTCAGAAGACATATTTTCTTCTGCTAACAATTTCATAATTATTTCATAACTGGAAGTAATAATATTTACAGATAATCCATTCATTTCAACTATTACATTTCAATAGTCAGATTTGTTTTTTGTACAATTATTAACTATACAATGACAATAATTATCTTCCTCTGAAGAGATATTATCTCCGTCATAATCATTAGTATCACTGTTGATCAAAATTTTATACAAGGTTCTTCCCTTCATCTTCTATTTCATCTATTTTCTTTTTCGTATAACATTTATTTGCATAGTGACCTATTTTGCCACATTTAAAGCATTTAGCTTTATTCTCAGGATTATAAATTCTTTTATCCTGAGCAGGATGGGAAGAAGTGTTTTTCTTCCTTTTTCTTTTCCTATAAGAAAATAGGGTTTTTTACCCTTATCTTTTTTCTTTCCCGCTTGCCTTCTACTAGGCATATCATATGCAAATTGCTGGCAAAATTCACCCAACTGTTTCTTTTCAATGGGATTTTAATTGATTTCTTAGCTTCATGTCATTGCATAAAGCTAACTCCTCTTGGATAAAAGCATCTACTAATGATCCATAGGTATAAAATGGTAAGGAATAGTTCTGCCACTTGATTCTCTTAGGTGATTCCTTATCTTTTCAGCAAATAAATTTAAAAGTCTATCAATAAATTTGGATTTCTAATAGATACTATTAGCATCAGCCAAGTTCATTACTCGACCAACAAAAGTATCATTATACCACCTGAAGTGGGTTAATGTAAGACATTTCAAATTTTGTTATAATATCATTGTCTTCTCTCCTTGATCTACAATATTACCAATAAAATATTCAATAGTAGCCAAGATCAAGGTATAAACAACATCTTCCTTTGGCTAATTGTTTTCTTGTTTTACATCATTAAGAATTTCTCTTTTATTTTCTTCTGAGAGGTAGTCATTCCACCAACCTCGAAGAATGCCCATAAAACTACAAGTGAGAAAGGATGTTGTGTTTCTGTCGGTATTGCCGTTATGCTTGCATACATTGGCGTACATCAACATTCGATGTACCATAGTGTAGATTTGAAAAATATGTACATCCATCAACATTGAGGAGAATAAAAAGTTATAGGATAGAGTTTTTAAAGGATAAGACATAACACTATCGACAGTCCTCTTGGGCTGCCGACAGTTAGACTTGGATACGCTCAGCTGCTGAAGCGAGCTGGTTGCTATCGACAGTATTTTACTGAAAGTGAAGTTTGTTAGAGAACTACCGGCAGTCCCCTTGCACCGTCGACAAGAAGATGATTCTAGGCAATTCCGAGTAGGTGCATGAATTCTTTTCTGATCCGAATTTAGAGTTGTTGGTTTTTTTTTTCTTGTGGGACTCCATGTCTATATAAAGAGGGTTAATTGCTCTCTGATATTGTATCCTATAATTGATTAGTTTAATAAGAAACGCTCCCCTTCTGCCCCCAAGGACGTAGGCAAATTGGTGAATCTCATTAAAATCTTGTGTTCTCATTTTATTCTTTATTTGCTTCATTCTTGTATTTGGCGACTATTCTCTAGCGTATCTCTACTCTATCGCTGGTGGTTCCAACAGCCTTCCCAGCTGAAGTAGGCATCACTCTGTAATCTATCTTTTAAGCTCTCTCAAATTTATGCTAATTAGTATTATCAAATATTTTTAAGTTTCGGTATAAATATTTGTACTGATTTTTAAAAAAATTGTGATTTACTTTACCATAATGCATTTGAAAAGTTGATGTTAAATTAATGCTTGTCTAAATTTATGCATTTTATATATAAAAGAGATTAAAAGTTCCAAAAAAACTTATAAATTGATCGTTAATATTTAACCAAATAGAAATAAGATTAAAAAGATAATTAGTAAAACTGTAATTATGATATAATCTTTCAAAAATATCAATGTTTTAATATGAACGTCAATAAATTTTTGTATGCTTTTTGGCATTAATACTTTGTAAATTAATTTGCATATTTTTTAGTCAGATGTAAGAATGATTTATATTTATTTATCCATAATAGTAGCTTAAGTAATAAGCTAATATTTTCAATGATTTAAAAAAGTTAATAACAAAATTGGTAGATGATTCTATAAATTTTTCTCGAAATTTAATTAAGCATAACAAGTTTGAAATTAATTTTCTTCATTTAGCTATGGGCTTTCCTCTCTCAAAAAAAAAAACCCTCTACTTATTTGTATGAGAAATTTATATCTTTCTTTTTTTTTTATTTGTATATAATTATTCTGAATGCTTCTATTTTCCTATGTATTATCTAACATCTTAAACATTAATTAGTGAGCAGGTAGTTCTGATTAAGAAAAAAATACAGAGATGTGTATTTGATGGAAATAAGTGAGAGAAAAAAGAGAGAGATGGGAGGGAGACAGAAAGAAATAGAGACCAGGGAAATTGCAAATTTGCAGACAGAGAAAAAAAAAATGTTGTTAGACATGGATGAAAAAAGGAGGGAAAAAAAATCAAAAAGAGAGGTTCACAAAAAGAATAAATTCACAAATTAATTACTAAAAAGTCATATCTCATTAGGTTATAACTAAAGTTTTCAAACTTAAATAGTTCATTTTTCACTTAACATCAAAATTCACTGACCTAATCTTATTAGAGTATTTCAACTGGTGCCTTTTACTAATAGTATAGATGATTAAATTACATAAAACTACGATGAATTTCACACGTTTTCCAAAAATTACCACAAACTTTCAAAATGTAATAAACGACCATAAACTTTTCCTTATAAATTTCAGAAAAACTACCACCCATGAACCATCAGCTTAACATTAATAAATAATACAAAATCTCCAAAGTTCTCGGTGGCATCACAAACTTTTGAACCACAAAATCACTATTTGTGCAGAAGACTATGTTACATGTTCCCGTTTGCCAACACAATGAGCCCATTGTAACCAAGGAGGAGTTGCATTCAAGAAAGTATTGCATTCAACAAATATTCACTTGGGCCTGTTTGACAAGAAAGCTGGCTCAGACAAAATTGACTACTGTCAGGCTTCTGTAGGGAAAATATGAGTCTAATAGCAGTCTGAAATCTGACTCTTTTCCTCTCATTTTGAGAGGAAACACTAACAACCCAGAGAGGAACACTGACACAATTTTCCTAGGCTTTTTTTTAGTAAAACTGACGCAGGAAGCGGGGAAGACGAATCAACGCCGGTTAGATTTCATTCTAGCACCTATGGAACCCTGAAGACTTTTAGGTAGTAGTTGTGCGCGAATTCACGAACACGACACTCGAATTCACGAGCGATTTACTCGAATCCACGAGTAAGAGATAACAACTCGAATCCACGAGCAGTTTGGAGGAAAACTCAAAGTTTATTAATCAAAATTTGATGATAAATGATACAAAATAAAAAAAATAATGACCTATTTATAGGTTTATAAAAGAGTACTACTCTTACCTGGAAACTATAACCTATTTTTAAAGAAAACAAAAAGAATTAAAAGAGTTCAAATATATCTAGGAAATTTAAATTTATAATTTAAAATAAGAAAAGAAAAATCTAATCAATTTGGATCCAAAACTGAATCCTAAACTAACTCAAATACCATGCTATGCAGCAGGCCTGTCGACAGTTGAACAGGCTTGTCGACAGGACTATAGTGACTTAACTCTCAGGAAAATCCTGTCGAAGGCTGATTGGGCTGTCGACAGCTGAGACTCAAAATTGACCTGCTGTCTTGATTCCCTTCCTGCATCAAAAACAAATAGCTCACATTGAAAAATCTCATGGAGCCCACAAAATTCAAAGAAAGAACTCACTTTCTGCATCATTTTTCACCAAACAATCACAGGACCCTAGACTCCATCCTCAGCAACCTTCACTGTACATACTAGGCTTTATCCAATCTTCATTTTAACAGTGCTTGTTTCCATTACTGGGTCTCACATCCAATAACAAACTCACCGAAGTCTCGATCTCTTCAACAGAGTAACTAACTCCTCCACAAGTGTCGTAATAAACTAACTTCCCACAAATATTATTATAAACTGAACAATAAGCTTCAATAACATTACACAAAACAGCAATTAAATCTATCCCAAAATGATCTCTCTCTGTGTGTGTTCTTCCTTAATCTCTCGTGTGATTTATTTTGTGGATTATGCTTGATGCTCTATGCTTCTCTTCTTCCTTCCAAAATTTATCTTATAATGCTCTGTGCATTGCAAAAAATTGAGAAAATGAAGATAGATAAAAGGCGCATGGTGCACGATAAGGTGCAAATTGAGGACGCACAGCAATATGCTAATCAAGTTGTTGGGGTTATGAAGGTACCTATTTTTATTCTTTTTAGCCATTTTCAGTTGCTTATAGAATGTCACTTTCAGATGAAATAATTGCCTTACAGAATATGAAAATTACACTGTATATATTTGTTTTAGATGTGCCATCAAATGTCCCACTGCTCCTTGAAAAAGAGCAACCAACTAGGGGTATCAAACGGGTAGGGCGTGCCTCAGGCATGGCGGGCCAAGCGGACGGGCCTTGTCGCACCCGCCCTGCGGCCGAACAGTGGCCGACCCGTGCCCAGGCCCCCTTTGAGAGACTCGGGTCCGGCCCGCGACCTGGACCCGTGCCGGACCCGGTCGGCCCAGGCCAGCCCAAATTTTTTGAAAAATAAAAAACAATTTTATAAATATTAAATACTTTTTTTCCATATATTTTACACAATTGTTGGGTGGTGTAGTTGGTCATTAGGCTTTATGTAGTTGAGGTTGAGGTCCTGGTTCGAACTTGGGGATTTATAATATTTTTTTAGATTTTATTTCCCTTGTAGAGGGATGGAGCGGGTGGCTAGCAGGAGAGGGGCAGTGGAGCAGGTGGCGGCGCAGGATGGTGAAGGGGGTGATGGGCAATGACGGAGGAGGCAAAGGAGGCCGGGGGGGTGGAGCAGGCTCGGGCGTGGCACATGTCGGGCATGTGCCAAGCACGGGCACGGGTGAGGCCCGGCCCGAGCAGGCCATGGGCCGCCAAAAGCGAACCCGGCCACGATCCGTGGTGGAGCCGTGCCCGATCTGGGTCTGGCCCGGTTACCAGTTAGCCCGGCTGCCCGGGCCACCCTGGGTCGTGCCCGTGCCGGTTGCTGGCCCGGCCCAGTTGACACGCCTACAACCAACAGAAAATGTGAAACTCAACGAGGTGCAAATAAGTTTCATTATGAAGATTTTTTTGCATACGAACAAATATACTGTTCAAGGACAAGAAATCAGTAAATATGCCAGTGACGAAAGATAAAAGGATGCCGACTATGTTGGTACCTTGGGAAGTATTGTTGGAATTTTTTTGTTGATTTCATATCTAATCATAACTAATTATGGTTACGATTTTCATCAGGAGTTGCAACTATTTGTACGGTTTGTGTCCATTGGGCTCCAACGGCTATGTGTGTAAGGCCTATAAATAGAGGCTCTCATAGAAGGAAAAGATTGGAAAAAAAAAAAAAAAACGAATTTTCTTCTTACACGTTCTGAATATTCCTTTACTCCGATTTACAAATAGCAGCGTTGTTGACACTCGAAAAAAAACAGAACTCCCACATTCATCTTCAACCGGTCTGAACGACGTCTAACCTTATCAACATCTATAAAAGATAAGTCGAAGACACGCTGATGGCCAGAGACAAGGCAACAACATGGACATTACTGATCCAGTAAAGCAGATAGTAAACCAAAGTTGCCTTTGGAGAGACCTAAGTAGGCCTAAGACGCACAGTTAGCTCAATACTTAGCCTGGCGTAAGCCCAAGGTAAGCTTCATAGCTCCACATGGAACTAACAGCTTCGCCTAAGCTTGGTTGCTAGCCTCGTTTTGAGGCTAACTATTAGCTTCGCCTGAAGCTTCCTATTTAGCCCCCCAGAGGCTGATCCAAGAGCTTTGCGCAGAAGCTTATCCCTAGCCGAGTCATAGCCCCACTATGGACTGAGTCTTAGCTTCGTACGAGGCTCTGAAGGAAACTTCGCTTGAAGGTATGAGCTAAGTCTTAACTTCGCATGATCTAGCTTCGCATGATCTAGCTCCGCAGTGAGCTTTGTCAGGTCATCAAATTGACCGTTTCAAAATCCCACGAGGGATTAATGGGTGAACCCCACTAATTTAGTGGGATTAACGCCAATTTAAGTGGGCGGTTACACCTGTTGGCCCAAAGGCCATTAGCCCGACATTTTGATGATAACAAACCATATTTAGTTATGTTTTTAACAATTTTGTTTATATAAGTTTCAGGTAAATATAATAGCTGATTTGACGGCTCTAACTCAAGACTCACGCTTTTGGACGCTGCAAAGGATTTGGATCCCCGAGCCTAGCACAGTAGAAGCGCTCCCGGATCAAATAAGAAGAAGAATTCAAGATTTGTAATTTTCTTTTTAGTTAGTATTTTTAGATGATTTTGTCAAAACCTAAATGATAGAGGTAGAATATTTGGGATTGTATCACATACACACACACACTTAGTGTTGCTTCATGGCTTCAAAACAATTTTCATATCAAAATTTCTAACTTAGTTTTTGGAAAAACCATGCTTGGAAAAATCAGTTTTAGAAAAACCAATTTTCCATTTTATCAAAAGGATTTTCATCAAATAAAGTTCTAACATGTTTGGGTGTTGATCTATGATTACACTTGAGTTTTATAAGTCTTAGAACCTTGTTTTATAAATCATTAACTAAAATGTTTTTAACCAAAATTCCTTTCTCTCTTTAGCAGACTCTGGAAAACTGTTCTGACAGAGTCCGGTCGACCGTCCCAATCGACCGACGTGCACGCTGTGCATGTGTGCACGTCGGCCGACCGAGCGGCCGACCGAGCAAACTTGGTTTGCTCTCTATTTTTCTTCGGCCGACCGCAATGGCCGACCGACAGAGAGAGTTGCTCTCTGGATGTGGTTTCGGTCGGCCGCCCAGTTGACCGACCTCCCCAACGGTCGGAAATATGACCGTTGGCGGTTGACCGTCCCGGCCGACCGTTAGCTGTCAGAAGTTCTGACAGACTCCAACAGCTCTATTTTTCTGGTCAGATTTTTGTTGGGATTCACCCCAACGACTCTATTGAGCTGTATAGTTTGTTTTTCATCTCCTATAAAAAGTGGGACACTTCTACAAACTAAAACAACAAGATTTACAAGTAAAAATTCAAGTTTTCAAAAGCTTAGCATTTTAGAAAAGATTTTCATCAAAGCCAAAATTTTCAACACCTACTTGAAGCAAACCTCTCTACTTCTCTCTAGTCATTTGCACTACACAATCCCAAGTATCATCTCTTTCATATTGGTTATAGGATTATGCAAAGTGAGCCTTTTGTGATCAAGTGTGATCAACTTTATTCTTGAGTGAAGTTGTAGAGGCATCGGCCTCAAGCGAGCGGGTGTGCTTCAACGTGTTGTTGCGACACCGAGAGATAGGACAAGTGTGTCCTTGTATTGAGGATCCGGTGGGATCACCAATAGTGGAAATCCTTCAAGTGTGAAGGCGGGGACGTAGAGCGTGGCTCGAACCTCGGAAACATTTCTTGTGTTTGCGATTGTCCAAATTTCTCTAAACTCTATCTCTCTCTTACTTGCTCAATTTAATTGTTTACTTATTTGCAAGTAGTTTAATTGTGTTCATTATTTAAATAGTTTTAAATTTCGCATTATTGTCATTTCATATAGCCATCACCTATTCACCCCCCCTCTAGGTGATTTCAATTGGTATCAGAGCCTAACCCTTACACTTGGTTTAACCACCTTAGGGAGATCCTTATAGTTTGGCTATATCTTTTAGTTGCATTAATATTTGTTGTGCATTCTTCATTTGTATTCATGGCATCCATTGACTTTTCTAGCATCAAGTCCCCACCCAAATTTGATGGCTTGAACTTTCCCATTTGGAAGGTCAAGATGAACCTCTTTCTTAAATCCCTAGGAGTAAGAGTAGCTAGGGCCATTACCAAAGAATTTATAGAACCTCTCACCGATGAGAAATCATGGTCCGAGGATACCACCAAGGACTATGAAGCTAATGCTAGGGCTCAATATGCTTTAACCCAAGCCCTTAATGAAGATGACCTTTCCCGCATCATTAACTGTAAATCTGCATATGAAGTTTGGAATGTTTTGATTGTGACTCATGAGGGAACGTCCCAAGTCAAAAGATCCAAGATTGACTTGCTTCGTTCTCAATATGAGAACTTTTATATGCTTGAGAATGAATGCATTGATGACATGCTCACTCGTTTCACCAAAATAACAAATGCTTTATCTTCTTTAGGTGACACGATCGACAATGACCAAAAGATTCGGAAGGTCATTCGAGCTCTTCCCCAAGCTTGGGAAGTCAAGGCAACAACCCTCAAGGAGCTCAACGATCGGGAGGAGATGGACTTCTCCGGCTTCATCACAAATCTCAAAACGCATGAGATGGAGATGAAAGTAAGAGAAGAAAGGGAGGCGCCAAAGAAGAAAGCCCTCGCTTTCAAAGCCACTCCATCCACCCATGACGAGGACGACTCATCGGAAGACTACGATGAGGACTTTGCAATGCTCATCCGGAAGGTGGGTAAAATGTTTTACAAGAAGGGGAGGCAAAGCAACTTCCGAAGAGGGAAACCTCAAGGAAGGTTTGAAAGAAAAGAGAGGATCCAGGTCCTTGCTTCCATTGCAAGAAGATCAGACATCTCATCGCCGATTGCCCCGCTCTCCAAGCCATAACTCCAAGAATAGGCCAAAGAAGAAGAAAGCAATGGTGGCCACTTGGGATGACACGGAGTCGGAATCCGAAGAGGAGATCGACACCGCCAACATGTGCTTCATGGCACATGGGGAGGATGCAACTAAGGTACTTCTTGAAAACTCCATAGAAGATGATGAATTAACTATAGATGAACTTGCACAATTTTTTGAAGAACTCCAACATAGGTATGAGATTTCACAATCTCAAAATAGAAAATTGAAAAAGGAAAATGACTTTTTGAAAAACAAATTTGATATTGTTTTAAAAGAGAAAAATGATTTATCACATGCTTTTGAGAAAATGAAAATTGATTTTGATAAATATAAAATAGCTTGTAAAGGGAAAACCCCCATTTTATCATGCAATAAAAATGAATACATTGAGATCCAAAAACGAGTTGATGTTTTGGACTCAACTCTCAAAAAGTGTGCATTTGATTTAAACAAGTTTGCTTCTAGGTTTCCCAAAGGATTAACCAAAGGGAAACACACTCACCATCAACATGCACGGAAGCATGCACACACACATAAGCATGCACACATGTATGGTAGTGGTAGAATTTACGTTTGCACTCATTGTGGCCGCAAAGGCCATTTAGAAAAATTTTGTATTGCTAAGCTTAACATGTTAATTAAACATGTTTGGCCCAGGTACTAACCCTAAAGGACCAAAAAAGATATGGGTACCAAAAGACACACCAAATTTAGTTGATACAGGTGGGTCTTCTTCCTCCAAGACTTAGGGGGAGTCGGTGCCCGGGTGGTGGATGCATCAACGCTAAATGAACATATCGTCGCTTGCATCGCTGTCATAGAGGCACCTATTTTGGAGAATGCCCTCGGTTTGGTAATTTCTCCACATAAAAGTTTTATTTTGTTTATATATATATGCATAGGATTGTTAGTTTACCATTGTACTACATTGATATGTGTTAGAGTAAACTTACATTTCCATCATGTTTATATATATGCTTTGTATATTATCATGTATTATGCCATATAATTTTTTTTGTGTGTCCACATGTATAGATTTGATTGTATATGTATTTTGTCAAAACTAAAGAAATATTTATTTAAAACATTTTAAAGCAAATACATAGAGATGGCAATTGCGGCCTAAACTCATATCTAGAGGAATCTCGAGGAGAAGTACAGAACCCTTCACCGGGTATTCGGCTTCAACATCTCTAAATTTTTGCTTTATTTATAAATAAATTAAATAAGTAAAAATAGATAAAAATTTTGTTGAGCTTTATAACCAATATGATTTAAAATATGTTTAAACACCTTTTGATGAGAATATACCTTTTTGTCGTAAATTTAAAATATAAGATAATTTTTTTGCTGCTGTCAGCTTTGGGCAAGACCGGCCGACCGGAGCGGCCGACCGACCTTGCCTGAGGATATTTTATTTTTCCTCTGTGTCCGGCCGACCGGGCGGTCGTCCGACTAAGATGGATTTGCTCTCGGTTAAATTCGGTCGACCGGACCGCTCGACCGGGCGACGGGAATCTGCTTTTAACCCAACATTATTTAAAGCCCTAACTCTCTTTTCACTCATTTCTCTCAGCTGACTTCTCACCTTTTCTCCCTCAAAAACCCTAAAACTTCCCCTCCATCTATTTCCACCTCAATCCAACCCAAATCTCTCTAAAAATTGTTGGATCATCTCTCTCAGGCGTAGATCTACGTCTATTTTCAGGATTTTTCGGGTTTGTCTCTTTGTTCATCACTTTTTCAAGGTAAAACTCTTCTTTTTCTTAGATCTTGCATCTCTAGTTATTATCTATCATATTCTTGCTTAGATCTAGGTTTCATCTAGTTTAGATCAAGCCATTTACCTTGTTTATTGTGTGGATTTTGACCTAGATCTACTTTTTCCTAAAAATGCCTAAGAGATCTAGATCTGAGAAGGGTAAATCCATAGCCCCTACCTCTTCAACCAAATCCAAACCTCTTTTTGTATCTTCTCAAGCAGAAAATCGCTATATTCTTCTTTCAGAGAAAACTATCATTTCTGGTAGATGTGTGATTCTCAAAACTTTGAACACCTGAACATACCACACATTTTGAGGAATAACTCTCTTGATGAATTCCTTGCCATTAGGCAACCTGTTTACACCTCCCTCATTCCATATTTCTACACAAATCTATCCTTTGAGGCTAACAGGGTTAGATCTAGAGTACTTGGGAGAGACATTGACATCTCTCTCCAAGAGTTTGCTGATCTTTTGCATCTCTCCTGTGAGGGAGTTGATGTGTATTCTCTAGATCTTCAAGATTTTGAGTATCCGGCCGGTGAGTCTGCGCTCACCGCGTCAACCTTGCTTCATGGGGATGATAACCCCGGTCTGGTGAGAAATGAAGAAGTGAAGTATTTTACTCTCACTGCTCAAGTTCTTACTAAGATCATCTTTTACAACCTCCTGCCCAAGTCAGGAGAATTCAGTCATGCTAGGGGTACAGTGCCTTTGTTAGTCTATTGCCTTCTGCGAGGCATTAGGGTCAACATCCCCAGGCTCATCATTTCCCACATGACCTTAGATCATGTTCATGTCCCCACTAGGCACTTGCCTTATGGGATGATTATTTTCTACCTTCTGAGGAAACTTGATTTTGATTTATCCTCTCTGAGACCCACAGAACCCTCTGTGAACTTGAACAATTCCCTCCTGAAGAGGATGCAAGCTGGGACGCATCATCCTGCTCCCCAACAGCCGCCTATTCCTCCTACTTCTCATGTTCCAGGGTCCTCTTCTGCTCCGGGATCATCTATTCCCTCTGATCTCTAGTCCTTCATTTCTTCTGAGTTACGAGCTCAGTTGCAGGAGCATCGTACTCAGATTTCCGCTGAGATCCAGCAGCACCACACCCAGATTTCTGCGGAGATTGCGGCACATCATGAGGAGATGACCGCTCGCTACCATGGTCTTCGCAACGACATGTGCTACTTTGCTGATTCCATGCGTTACATGGATTCACAATTTGGCGCACTCTATGTGAAGTATGATATGCGAGCTCCGGATCCCACGGCGTATGCCCGACCGCTTCCTTCCTCCGCCCTCCATTTTCGGCCAGGCCTCCTACCGCTCCTCCAGCACCACAGCCAGCTGTTGCTGCTATTGATTCTGAGGAGGAGGATAATGATAATGAGGATGATGATGATGATGATGGTGATGAGGAGGTTGCTGCAGGTGCTGCAGGCAATGAGGACGACTCGTCTGAGGAGGATGATTCGGACGATGAGGAGTGATTTCCCCTTTATTGATGATGTCAAAAGGGGGGAGAGATATTTATGTATTTGGGCTGTAGTACTTTATTTTTGTGTATTTTGGGTTGTAGTATTTTTTATGGACATGTATTGTGTGGACATGTGTTTTTGTTGGCCCAAAGGCCTTCGACTCTAGTTTTGATGATGATTAACTCATGTAGTTATGTGTACTAATAATCATGTGATTTTAGTTTCAGATCATTAGTCAAGTTATTAGTTGGTGATTAGCTTCAACAAGATGATTTGGAAGCTACCCACATGTTGATTCAAGAGCCCGAGCATCAAAGATCATATATAGCACTTGCTCGTGGATCAAAGAGTTTTGGATCGAGTCGGCTTGGAGATTGCGCTCTACAAGAAGACATCGGTACCATAGTTTAGTTTTGGGTTTAGATCCTAATTGCAAAGATTAGAATAGTATGATAATGCTCAAGTTCACAACACACACGTTTCATGTTTTGAATATTGGTTTTTGGTTTTTCGGTTTTAGGTTAACCGATCTTGGTTTTCATGAATAGATAGATCAAACAAGTTTACATGGTTTAATGTATATATGATTTGTTCTATATACATGCATGCTTTAATTTCCTAGACAAACTTAGTTTTGACTCCTTTATTCATGTGTTATATGTTTTGGTATTTTTGACAAAACATATTTTGGAATTAATGACAAAAACTATGATATATATTTGTTTCATGTATATTGGATTTCTATCCATATGCATCATGCTTCAAAGTGTTTAATTATCATGTTTTTGTATCTGGAAGTGTTTTGGACAAAACGTATTTTCTATTCAAAATCCAAGTTTTAGAAAATACATTAGACACAAAAATAGTTCATATTGATTGATATTTGAGCTAAACTTTTTACCACATGTTTATATCAATGCAAAATGATAAAACTATTTTTGGTGATTTTTAGAAAAGATAAAGAATTTTTAAACATTTTTCTAACTGAATTTTCTGTTCCAGGCTTCAACCAAGTCGACTAGTAACCTGACTAGTCGACTAGGGCTGAGGTCGGTCGACCGGGGCCGGTCGACCGACGTGCACAAATCTGTGCACGTTTGACAGCTTTGGGACGGTCGACCGGGACGGTCGACCGGACTGAGAGCAGTCTGCTCTCTGTTTGTTTCGGTCGACCGGGCGGTCGACCGGTAGCTGCCAACGGTAAAAAAAATGACCGTTGTGCGGTCGACCGGGCGGTCGACCGCCAGGGTATTTCTAGCAGTTTTGCTGCCAACGACTATTTTCTGGATTAGCCTATAAATACCCTTTGGCAAGAGTTTTTCTCTAAAAATTTTTGGTGCGAATTTTTACATACTCTCTGGTGTTTTTACAGCAATAAAAAGAAGTTTTTGAGCTTGATTTGAACAATCCATTTGGTGTTTGTGTTAGGGTTTGGAAAATCAAAGAAAGGGTTTTTTGGAAAAGACTTTGATTGAACTTCTCTATCTTAGTTTCAGTTTTTCCCAAGGATTTTTCTTTGTGATTTCTGATTTCCATTCCTTTGGTTTTCTCCACACTTGAGCAAAAATCTACTATCTAAATCTATAGGATATTTGTGTGGGAGAAGATATAGTTTTGTGGTTGTTGTTTTAGACCACCAAGTTGTAACCCAATCTTTTCTTAGCTTTGTGCTTTGGGTTGTATCCCTCAAGTTGTGAGGTGATCCTTGTATTGGTTTGTGGTTGTGGGAGGAGGTTTGATTGTATTGGTTTTGAGTTTGCCTCTAGGAGGAGGCTGTGATTATTGGCTTGGAGTTATGCCTCAAGGAGGAGGTTGTGTTTGTAAGGAGAGGAGTTGGGTACTCCTTGTATTGTGATTGCCCAAATCCTCGGTGGAGGTTCCCTTTGTGGGAGTCCTTTGTGGACAAGCTAGTGGACTTAAAATCCTTCTGGTGAAGGCGGGGATGTAGAGCTGGGTGCTTGAACCTCGAAACATATCTTGTTGTTTGCGCTTGTTCATTGACTCTTACTCTCTCTCTCTCTTTACTTTGTGTATTGTGCAAATTGCTATATCTTATACTTCCTTGTGTGTGTGCATCATTGTTGTAATTGCAATTAGTTTTTAAATTCCGCATTAAGTTCACTAGATTAGCATCGTCACCTATTCACCCCCCTCTAGGTGACTATTCAATTGGTATCAGAGCTAGCGCTCCTGATATTTAGGTTTAACCACCTCGGAATGAGATCTTGGTTTGTTATCTTCATTTGCATTATCATTTGCACACATATTGTTGCACTTATGGCTAGCCCTCCTATGTTTGATCATTTTAGACTTGATGCTTGGAAGGCTAATATGACTAAACATTTAAAAGATCTAGGACATCTAGTTTATCAAGCCATTACCATAGAATCCCTCCCAAATAGTAGCAAGCATAAGAAGGCCAATGCATTAGCACTTAGGGCACTTAGAGCATCTCTAAATGAACATTTATTACATGTTTTTGATCGTTATGATTCGGCTTTTGCAGTTTGGAGCATCTTGACTTCTCCCGAGCTTCCAAGGATTATCAACAAGATGAGCAGATCTAAAAGAGAAAAGTCCGAAGAGCAATGCCTCATGGTCCAAGGGAAGAACTCCCTTGAGGTACAATCGGATTCTCAAATAGATGATAGCTCTAGTTCCTATTGTCATGGATGTTTTGAAGTTCAAACTTTAAATATGGAACTTGTTCAAATGCTTGAGAATTTGTTAGAAAAACATGATTTGTTGAAAGATGATAATCTTGTTTTGAAAAATGAATTAAAAGGATTTATGCTCTAATTTTGAATTCATGTTACAAGAGAAGGAAGAGATTGCAAGTGAATGTGACTCACTTAAATCTCAACTCGAACTTGCTTTAAAGGAAAATGAATTTTTGAAAAACAAAAATGATTGTGATGATGTTGTAAAGCACAATGAGATCTTATCTTCAAAATTAGATTTTACCTTTAAAGAAAATCTCACTTTGAAAAATGATATTGATGCAATTACAAAAGAATTGGATTTGGTTTTGATTAAAAATAAATCCTTGCAAAAAGAGATTGATGTTTGCCATGCTAGTGTAGCTTCTACTTCTTGCACACCTATAGCATGCTCCACTTTGTCTTCTAACATAAAAAATGATATAAATGTTTTAAAGAAAAGTGTTGATTGTTTGGGCTCCACTTTGAGCCATTGTGCCAGGAACCACTCTCGTTTGGAATCCTTGATTCGCAAGAAACAAGTTCCAACCTTGCATGCACCCCCATCTAGGCATACACATGCTTTTCATGATCACCATCATCATATGTATGCTCATGTGTACACTTGTACACATTGTGGTCGAAAAGGCCATCTTGCTAGATTTTGTTATGATCGTTTACATGTTGAAAATTTAGCAACTAATCTTGTTTGGGTTAGGAGAGATACAAATGTTAGCCCAAGAGGTTACACTCTCCAATTGTTTTGTGTTTTGATGATGACAAACCAAATTAGTGCTATTTGGTACTAACAAGTTTGCTAAGATGAGTTTCAGGTCTTGTACCATGTTTAGAGACCATTCGCTTAGCTATTGCAAGAACTTCTAAGTTCCACAAAGCAAGGAAGGCAATTTGCTCATCAAGGAAGGATCATAAAAAGAAGGCACTAGCAAGGCATTGGATGGCTCAAAGACTTGAAGATAGCTCAAGAAGTCTTCATGTATTTGGTTTTTCAGTTTATAGTATGTTAAAGAATAGAGATTAGGTTTGAAGCTCAATCACACACGTTTTTGCGCATATACTATTTCTTAGTTTATTTCCTATAAAATATACAAAATATTTAGTACAAATCTTTCTTCTACAAATTTCTTTTTATGTTACATACTGAATTCCTGTTTAAAATAGTTTTGTTAAAAAATATTTTTCTCCTCAAAATTCTGTCTTTATTTCGTTTTCTGACCTGATCCGGTCGACCGGCAGTCTACCGACAGTCGACCGAGTCTATGTCAGGCTGGTCCGGTCGACCGGACCAGTCGACCGAGGTCCTGGCAGAATGCACGTATCCGTGTGCATGTCTGTCGGCGACCGGGGCAGTCGACCGATGTTTATTTTTTAGTCACAGTTTGTATCAGTCGACCGGTCGTCGACCGATAGCCTGTAACGTCGGAATTTTGGTACTACCCGGTCGACCGACCCGGTCGACCGATGTAGCCGTTGAACAGTAACGGGCAGATTTTTTTAAGTGCTGTTTATTTTTGTCTTTTGTGTTTAAAAATTCATTTAAGGATATATTTTGATCTAATTACCTCC